>WSYH01016921.1:0-12553 GCA_036426205.1 Ascaphus truei
ACGTCCTTTTAAAAAAAAGGATCCCATCACATGATACAGAAACCAATGGGATTGTGAGGTACTGCTTCGGTAATGAAGGGGTTAACTCCTGCCGCAACCCCCGCCACAAGGCCTAAACATCCACCGCGTGCCAAATACCACCTTCACCCACCCTCGCTACCCACAATAAACCGGGCACTGTTAGTTAACCCCTTCATTGCCTTAGTAGTTTGCCGCTACGGTAATTAAGCTGCCTGTAAATGTATTTCTATTGCATCGGATGGAAGCTGGGGGTCCCAGGAGCTGGTATTAATGTGTATCTGCTCCAGAAATTCCCGGCTTCAATTTGATGCAGGAAAAATCCATTTTGTTTCTAAATCCTGTTCTCAGATCCCATCTCGCCACCCTTGGGCTGGTGAAATGAATCTTTGATAAACTCTCAATCCTAGAGCTCCGATTATCTCATCGAAGCTACTAGGATAGCATGATTTCAGAAAAAATGAGAGTTGGAGCTCTTTTGCAGCTCCCGCTCTGTGAGTTTGGGCAGGAGTGAGAAATTGCGACAAAGGGCCTCATGCAGTAAGCGGCAGAAAAAAGCATTAGCCAGTTTAGCAATTAGCCATGTTTTTGGCGTGTTAAACTGGCTGTATGCTGTAAGGGGCGAATCCCTGGCGAATGAATTAGCCACCACCATTTGATGAAATGGCGTGTAACCGGTGGCGGGACGGCTGCCTGGCGAGAAACTGCCGAGAAGCCGTCCCCTGCCGAGTTGTGTTTGCAGCCGAGAGAGATCCGCTGCTCTCTCGGCGCAAACATCAGCACAATAAAAATTATTTTTAAAAAACTTTTATTCATAGTGTACATGTGCAGGGGGTCTCCAGAGCAGAACCGCATTGGTTTCAGGTCGGGGGACCCCCTGCTTCCCGAGATACAGGCCACTTTATGAGGTGCCGGTATCCCTCTACATTTAAAGGTCCCGATCATGTGACCGCGGCATGTAAACAAAGCAGAGGGATACCGGCACCCCCTAAAGGGGCCTGTATCTCGGGGAGCAGGGGGTACCCGGACCTAAAACAAAAGCGCTTCAGCTCCGGAGACCCTCTGCACATCTACACTATGAGTAAAACACACATATCAATAAAGACTCGTTCCTTACCTTACAGGGTATCTGCTACGGTAGCGAAGCAGCATGAATATTTATTTAATAATACTGTACAGTGAGCAGGGGGTTCCCCGACCTGAAATGCATCACTTTGTGGACAAGGGACCCCCTGCTTCTCGAGTTGCAGGCCCCGGTATGTGTGATCGGATGGGCAGTGTCGCCGCCATGTTTTGTAGCGTCCCATACGCTACGTGCCCGCAACAAACATCGCGTCCACACTGTAACCGATTATCCACATAGGGATAATACATTATTTGGCCATTATTAAACACATTAAATACCATAATAAAGTAAAGAAAATTGTACTATCCTCATCAATAAGAAGGCTCCGTCGCCAGCATCATCCTTGGGGTCCGTTGCCAAAATAATAAATAGCCAATACATCTCAATTACATTAACATACCAATGAACCCCTTAATTACCTTTTCGGGTACTAACCTCAAAGGTAATTAAGGGGTGAAGCCATCCTGCAATGGCAACACCACTTATGCATAACATCCTCAATGAATTAAAAAGCAATTTCCTACACAAATCTCATTTAATCATTCAATCTGAAGCCTCAAATGCCACTTAAAACATTGCATTTACAGTGTATACATGTAGCATAACATGTAAACTACATGTACACGCTGCAAATCAATGTTAACAATACAGTAATCCAACTCAAATAGCCTGACATCACAAGAAGTATATTATGTAAGCAAATAAAGTCACCATCAATGAATAAACACACATGAATTACATCCCTTAACAATTAAAATGCCATCCATTCCAATTACACAATTAACTATAGCTATCGTAACAGAGAACAAGTTCAAAACATACAAAAAGGGCACCAACAATTACAATATACTAAAGCAAGCCTCTCCCTAACCTACAGTACAGCATAAAGCCCAAAACTTACATCTCTCTAATAATAAAATACATTTAACACACATCTATGCATAGCAGCATAGACACAATCATTTACAATACAGAAAATCAAGCTTTAACAACACTATCATTTCTTACCCTGTATGTATATATCTCTCTAGACATACATACATACATACATACAGTGGCAAGAAATGATATGCATAAAAAAAAATTGAACACATGAAAAAGCAAAAAAAACCACAATTACATTAAATACATTTCTTTATTTAACTTACCATTACTTGCCCCCACCGACTCCCGTTGATCAGCTTACTCACGAACCAATCCACGAACAGGAACCCATAAAATAAAAAAACATAAAATAATAATGACGTCACATCCTTTCTCCCCCAAGCCTCTGTCACATGGTACTTGAACCAATCAGAGTAGGGATAGACTTCCCACGCTCTGATTGGCTGCCGTACCATGTGAGTCCGGCCATGTGTCTTTTCATGACGTCATCTTAAAGGCAATTGCAGCAAAGCCATTCTGATTGGCTGTGCTGTCATTGCCTTTAAGTGACACATGGTTTTCACGGCCCAATCAGGGCTGTGGGAACCATATGATGAAAATGTGACGTCATAGGCCTTTAAATGCCTATGTCGTCTCATTTTGAAGCCAGACGCCGAGGAGGAAGGACCTCCTCTGAAGAAAGAAGACCAGGGCGTGGCACTGGACGGCAAGAAGACCCCGGAAGAAGGTAGAAGAATACAGATGAAGATGGATTACAACTAGAAGACCCCTGGATTGTCGTGTTTTATTATTTTAATGTTTATTATTTTATGGTTTTTTATTTTATGGGTTCCTGTTCGTGGATTGGTTCGTGAGTAAGCTGATCAACGGGAGTCGGTGGGGGCAAGTAATGGTAAGTTAAATAAAGAAATGTATTTAATGTAATTGTGGTTTTTTTTGCTTTTTCATGTGTTCAATTTTTTTTTATGCATATCATTTCTTGCCACTGTATGTATGTATGTATATATCTCTCTAGACATACATACATACATACATACAGTGGCAAGAAATGATATGCATAAAAAAAAATGAACACATGAAAAAGCAAAAAAAAACACAATTACATTAAATACATTTCTTTATTTAACTTAAAAAAGTATAGGACATGTACTCACAATGTGATATACGATCAAATTCACATAAGATTTTACTTGAGGCAGTTGGTTCGGTACTCGGGAAGTAGAAACTCCAGTCCCTTCAGTATCCCTCCTCGAGGGTGCCCCCTCGTCCGGTCGTGGATGCAAAGCGTCTGTCGTCACGTCCGGGCCTTGGGCTGACGACTTCCGGTTGGAGCGGATAGGAGAAGGGATGATGGGATCGCTGTGCCGACACTGTGCCTTCGGGGATGGAACAGCTACCCAGACTGTGGTTCAGCTGTGCTGCTACTCTGCTACTCGGCTCAACGCGTTTCGCTGTATGCAACAGCTTCCTCAGGAGCAATAATTACATCCCCAGTGGGTTCTTATTAAATAGTATACACAATTAAGTAAATAATTAAAAACACTCAAATAATTAAATAATTAATTACACACAGGTTCTCCCCATAGAGGGGTACATAATCTCTGTGGTCCAAAAATACGGCGCTTAAAATATAAATATATTACATAGATTAAATTTATTAACTCCAAAAGATGTATTTTAAAATATAATATTATAAAGACATTCATTTCGCATAACTCAGTTAATGATTGGGAGAGGGGCGAAATGGTGGGGAGGGAAGAGAGAGAGAGAGAGCATTAATTAGTAGAAATAGTATGAGTCAATTAATAACAGACTTGGAACAGCATATTATACTTAAAAAGTATAAAAATATAAATATATAAAAGTTAGTATAAAACAAGTATATGTTAGAACAATAAAGATAAAGAATAACAGTTACTAGGAAAGGTGTGATTTCAAAATCTACATTAAGACCATTAGGCATTAGAGTATTGAGTCTGTGTACCCAATACATCTCTCTTTTGCTTAAGTCTAAGGGGTTCATGCAGTTAGCAGCGAAAAAATGCATTCGCCAGTTTAGCAATTAGCCATGTTTTTGGCGAGTTAAACTGTCTGTATGCTGTAAGGGGCGAATCCCTGGTGAATGAATTAGCCACCACCATTTCATGAAATGGCGTGTAACCGGTGGCGGGATGGCTGCCTGGCGAGAAACTGCCGAGAAGCCGTCCCCTGCCGAGTTGTGTTTGCAGCCGAGAGATATCCGCTGCTCTCTCGGCGCAAACCTCAGCACAATAAAAATTATTTTTAAAACAACTTTTATTCATAGTGTACATGTGCAGGGGGTCTCCGGAGCTGAACCGCGTTGGTTTCAGGTCGGGGGACCCCCTGCTCCCCGAGATACAGCCCCCTTTATGAGGTGCCGGTATCCCTCTGCATTTGAAGGTCCCGATCACGTGACCGCGGCATGTAAACAAAGCAGAGGGATACCGGCACCCCCTAAATTGGCCTGTATCTCAGGGAGCAGGGTGTCCCCGGACCTAAAACAAGAACGTTTCTGCTCCGGAAACCCTCTGCACATCTACACTATGAATAAAACACACACATCAATAAAGACTCGTTCCTTACCTTACAGGGTATCTGCTACGGTAGCGAAGCAGCATTAATATTTATTTAATAATACTGTACAGTGAGCAGGGGGTCCCCCGAGCTGAACCGCATCACTTTGTGGACCAGGGACCCCCTGCTTCCCGAGTTGCAGGCCCCGGTATGTGTGATCGGGTGGCAGTGTCGCCGCCATGTTTATAGCGTCCCATAGGCTATGTGCCCGCAATAAACATGGCGTCGACACTGTAACCGATGCCCCAAACCGGGGCCTGTAACTCGGGAAGCAGGGGGTCTCTGAGCCACAAATAAATGTGGTTCAGCTCAGTTGGCCCCCTGCTCCCGCACAATATTATTAAAATACATTATTGCTGCTTCATTACCATAGCGGATAGCCGCTAAGGTAATGAAGGGGTTAACGCATATTAGCATGTTTATTGGGGACAAATGTACCCAATAAACATAGCAGCAATACACAACATACAATACAGTAATGGGCAACATTACTATTATCCACAAATGGATAATAGTGCAGTTGTCCATTTAAAATACATAATCAACAATAAAGACATGAAATACATATAGCACTCACCCATATGCGGCTGCAACGATGAAGGCCATCCTCATCTTCATCCTGCCCATGCCCCATCCACTTCTGCAAAACAGACACAAGAATTAAAACATCCAATGTAATGTCCCCTAACCCCTTAATCACCATAGCGGTTATTAACCGCTACAGTCATTAAGGGGTTAAGCCACCATCACCCACATACCCTCCACCACTAACCCCCCCAACCACCCTCACCCACTACCCACAGGGGAGTCCTACCAAATACCCTTGGGGCCAATACCCCCTCCCCCAGCACATACAGTACAATAATGTGCCAAATAACTATTATCCACATAGGGATAATACATTATTTGGCCATTATTAAACACATTCAATACCGTAATAATGTAAAGAAAATTGTACTAACCTCATCAATAAGAAGGCTCCGTCGCCAGCATCATCCTTGGGGTCCGTTGCCAAAATAATAAATAGCCAATACATCTCAATTACAATAAAATACCAAGGAACCCCTTAATCACCTTTTCGGGTACTAACCTCAAAGGTAATTAAGGGGTGAAGCCATCCTGCAATGGCAACACCACTTATGCATAACATCCTCAATGAATTAAAAACCAATTTCCTACACAAATCTCAATTAATCATTCAATCTGAAGCCTCAAATGCCACTTAAAACATTGCTTTTACAGTGTATACATGTAGCATAACATGTAAACTACATGTACACGCTGCAAATCAATGTTAACAATACAGTAATCCAACTCAAATAGCCTGACATCACAAGAAGTATATTATGTCAGCAAATAAAGTCACCATCAATGAATTAACAGACATGAATTACATCCCTAAACAATTAAAATACCATCCATACCAATTACACAATTAACTATAGCTATCGTAACAGAGAACAAGTTCAAAACATACAAAAAAGGACACCAACAATTAAAATATACTATAGCAAGCCTCTCCATAACCTACAGTACAGCATACAGCCCAAAACTTACATCTCTCTAATAATAAAATACATTTAACACACATCTATGCATAGCAGCATAGCCACAATCATTTACAATACAGAAAATAAAGCTTGAACAACACTATCATTTCTTACCCTGTATGTATATATCTCTCTAGACATACATAGATACATACATACATAACTACCAACAGCTGAGAGGTGAGGACATTTTAGTGTCGGGACCAATCAACTAGAAGCTCATTTGTAAGTGCACTCCTAGGCAATTAAAACTTAGCATTTAATTAACAAACTTTAAAATAGGTTCTCAACATGAAGTGAATATTAATTACAACATATAATGTACTAATGGCGGGAGAGAGTGGAGTGATGGTAGGAGGCCAAGGTATATAATACACCAGTCTTTGCCTGAAATAGACCAGCAAAGACCAATACCAACAATGTGGCCTGTATATAATAACACTTGTCACTGCTAGAGATACTTAAATACGCTTTGCCTCTGTAGGTGTGTTGTGTGTCATGTGATGCAGCATACCGATCAAACCAACCTGTATTGTTACAAATGGCACAAAACAGAATCTAGCTGGTATATAACTAGAAAATACTGGTGAGGTGTTAATGATCTCTGTTGGTGCAACACAATATCAGGTTGGTGGTATGTGGATTGATTCTGCGCCCAATGACATTGACAAACACAGCACCCAGGTTGTAATGTGGCAAAGCTATTTATAATATAAAAACCAGGGAACAGCTAATACCAAATACTCTGCCTGATTGGAAATAAACAGAACTCACACAAGTGCTGTGGTTAAGGGTGTGCCGTCCAAATATAATCAGTGCTGTGAATTAGTAGTCACCTGCAGGGCAATTGTACATGGAGAGTGGCTCAATTTCAATCCACAAGTTCTTACTATTTGTAACAAAATAGTTGTATTGAAGAAACCAATTGCTAGTTGCCAGCAGGCTGCCTTTGCCAATAGTTAAATGTGAACTCAGACACAACAATTGTAGCTGATTTTCTGATGCAAAATAGACAAACCAAATCCTATTTGCTAGCGAGCTGCCTGCACTGATGGTATAAGCACAGACGCAACAAATGGTGGCCGAGTCCCTGATACAATTAATAAGGCAAGTTAGCAACAAATAGAACACAGCATAGAGACAGGCTGAGCCTGTAAACCACCGAGTAATGAGACGCTGTTAACCCTGGATACGAACGCATTAAAATGAGTGCACTAGCAGAGACCGCGGATACAGTGTTGCAATACTACCACTTCTTCTCAGATCTCTCCCGCTGACGTCACCACGCCAACGCCCTACGCGTTTCCCTCCTTGATGGAGATTCTTCAGGGGCGAGTGATAGACAGAAACAAGAATAAAAACCGGGCGCTTCTTAAACTAAAGTGAAAAAATATATTGTCTATACAGTGCAAGTGACAGTGATGTGTAAATTTTAAATATATATCATATAATATGATAAATGACCTCCACCAATATAAAGTGAATATAATAGTGATGTGAAATACAACAAATGAAAAGCAGCTCTACACCCTTTAAACGGACTGTCCAGGTCCAGGTAGATCTTTGGTAGGTTGGCAATTTGAGCGGAGCGCTGTGTGTCTCGTGAACATGAAAGAAAAAATATATAATAGTGCAGATGGTATAAACAAATGAAGTCTCAAAATAACTCTGCAATGGTGGTACTCACAATTGACAATGTCAATATAAGGCGTATCAGAGACACTTCTCTCTCTGATAGGAGCCCTTTAATGGATTCCCCCTCAGAGTGGTGTCTTGATAACGTGTCAGGAAGCTTGTTTGTGGTCAGGTTTTAACTCCCAAGATTTATGTAGAAGAAAAGAGAGAACGCACAATGGTACAGTATAGTCTAAATAATGTATTAGCAGCAATGAACAAACATATGCATGATGCACTCACATTTCCAATATGCTATACGTTCGAGGGAGAGGACAGCTGTTGTAGAGAGTGCCGGTGTCTCCAGGAGCGACGGAGCACTTCCGCGTGCGTCACGTGTATCCGCGTCACGTCCTGTGACGTCTCGGGTCGGGGCGGAAGAAGCTGCCCTGTGTGTCCGTCTCCGTGCCAGCACCTAGCTCCAATGTTCTACCCAGCTCAGTCACCTCCCACAGCAGATCGATTCTACGCGTTTCGCTGTGGCTTCTTCAGGAATCGGATTAAACGCGAGAACATGGTACGGCACATGGTACGGCAGCCAATCAGAGTCTGGGAAGTCTATCCCTACTCTGATTGGTTCAAGTACCATGTGACAGAGGCTTTCAATTACGTCACATCCTTTCTCCCCCATGTATTCATTTTTTTTATGCATATCATTTCTTGCCACTGTATGTATGTATGTATGTCTAGAGAGATATATACATACAGGGTAAGAAATGATAGTGTTGTTCAAGCTTTATTTTCTGTATTGTAAATGATTGTGGCTATGCTGCTATGCATAGATGTGTGGGGTAGCGGGAGGCCTTAACCCCTTCATGACCGTAGCTGTATTAACCGCTATGGTCGTGAAGGGGTTAAGTGCACCTGCAACCCCCCCGCAAGCCCTAAACAAACAACAAGGGTCAAATACCCCCTTCACCCACCACCGCTACCCACAATAAACATGGCACGGCTCTTTAACCCCTTCATTGCCTTAGCGGTTAGCCGCTAGGGTAATGAAGGGGCTTTAAATGCATTTTTCCTGCCTCGGATGCATGCCGGGGGGGTCCGGTGCTGATATTAATGGTATCCGCTCCGGAGACCCCCGGCATCAATCCCAGCCAGGAAAAAGGCCTGAATTTTTTCTAAGTGCCGATCCGCCACTCATCCGCTGCCTCTGAGCAGCAACTTGCCATCTTTTTCTTGCGTGGCTGATCCGCCAGCAAAACGGTATTCTCGCTAGGCGAATAGCTCCGCTTAGCTACTCGCCTCTACTAGAATACAGAATGCATGAACCCCTAAGTCTCTGTTCCGCCCTCTCCAGTGCTGTGCAACATGCTCAATAGCAGTACATTTTAACCCTTGTGTACTGGAGTTGTGGAAGTTGGTAAAGTGCTTTGAAACATTATGTGTCTGGACACCGCGTCTAATATTACTTAGATGTTCTAAGATGCGTGTCTTAATAGCTCTTGTTGTCTTTCCCACATATTGTAGCCCACATGGGCATTGAAGGAGGTAGATTATATATTCAGAGTGGCAATTCATATATTGTTTTATTTTATAGTCCTCATTTCTGTTATTGCACTTAAATCCCTTTTTGTCTTGTTGTCTATATTCACAGGCTTTGCAAGATGCGCAGCCGTAGAACCCTTCCAATTTCTGGAGCCATCCATTCTTTTTTGTTTCCAATTTTTTTATTGCACTGGGGGCTATCATACCTTTCAGATTTCTTGCTTTTTTGAAAATCACCTTAGGATGTTTTGGGATTTCGTCCTTTAAAACTGGGTCATTGAGCAAAACATGCCAATGTTTGTTTATTATTTTACTAATTTTATTTGATTCTTTATTAAAAGAAGTTAAAAATGCTGTGTCAAAATTTGTATTTGTGTTATTATCTTTTTTCATAGGCACTATTAGATCCTTTCTATTTAGACTCTTGGCTTTTACAAGTGCTGTATCTAGAATGGCTGTCTTATAATGTTTTTCTTTAAAGCGTTCCTTTAGTATATCACATTGGTCATTGAATACTGCTTCATCAGTACAGTTTCTGCGCATCCTTCTAAACTGATTGTAAGGCACGTTATCCATCCATAAATGATGATGACAGCTAGTGCGTAGGATATAATTATTGCTGTCAACGTCCATAAAGTAGGACCTTGTTTTTAAAGCACCATTCTCTATATATATATTTAGATCTAAATAGTTTAGAGAGGTTTTACTAGTTGTTGAGGTAAACTGCAGATTATATGTATTGGTGTTCATACTTGATAAAAAATGAATATAAATTCTCCTGGCTACCTTGCCAAATTAAAATAATATCATCGATGTAGCATCGCCATAGGACAAAGTCCGCCCCCAGAACGCCACCGGGCCAAATGTGATGTTCCTCCCAGAGTCCCATAAAGAGGTTGGCGTAACTGGGGGCAAACCTCGTACCCATGGCGGTGCCACATCTTTGAATATAAAATTCATTTTCAAACCAAAAATAGTTCTTATCAAGTATGAAGGATATCCCATCAGTGATAAATTGAGCTTGTTGCTCTTTCATATCGGGGTCTTGTCTAAGAAAGAAATTGACTGCCTCGCAACCTAAGTTCTTTTCTATGGAGGTATACAAAGACGCGACATCAATTGTGGCCATAATATAATCATCTCTCCAAATGAAGCTATCCAACAATTCAAGCACATCTGTAGTATCTTTCAAATATGATTTAAGAGATTTTACGTGACCTTGTAGGAAAGTGTCAATGTAGGCTGACAGGTTTGATGTAAGTGAATTGATTCCGGAGATGATAGGTTTCGCGGGGGGTTGTCTCAGACACTTGTGGATTTTTGGCAATATATAAAATATTGGCAGTTGGGGATGTTCATTAAATAGGAATGTATATTCATTATCCGTTAATATACCTAATTCCCTACCTCTATCTAGGAGTACTTTTAAGTCATTTGTAAAGGTATTAGTTGGGTTATTTTTAAGAACTTCATACGTCTTTTTGTCTCCTAGGCTTCAGATTGAATGATTAAATGAGATTTGTGTAGGAAATTGCTTTTGAATTCATTGAGGATGTTATGCATAAGTGGTGTTGCCATTGCAGGATGGCTTCACCCCTTAATTACCTTTGAGGTTAGTACCCGAAAAGGTGATTAAGGGGTTCATTGGTATGTTAATGTAATTGAGATGTATTGGCTTTTTATTATTTTGGCAACGGACCCCAAGGATGATGCTGGCGACGGAGCCTTCTTATTGATGAGGTTAGTACAATTTTCTTTACTTTATTACGGTATTTAATGTGTTTAATAATGGCCAAATAATGTATTATCCCTATGTGGATAATAGTTATTTGGCACATTATTGTACTGTATGTGCTGGGGGAGGGGGTATTGGCCCCAAGGGTATTTGGTAGGACTCCCCTGTGGGTAGTGGGTGAGGGTGGTTAGGCCTCAGGGTTGGGGGGTTAGTGGGGGAGGGTATGTGGGTGATGGTGGGTTAACCCCTTAATGACTGTAGCGGTTAATAACCGCTTTGGTGATTAAGGGGTTAGGGGACATTACATTGGATGTTTTAATTCTTGTGTCTGTTTTGCAGAAGCGGATGGTGCATGGGCAGGATGAAGATGAGGATGGCCTTCATCGTGGCAGCCGCACATGGGTGAGTGCTATATGTATTTAATGTCTTTATTTTTGTGCATGTATTTTAAATGGACAACTGCACTATTATCCATTTGTGGATAATAGTCATTGTGCCCATTACTATATTGTATGTTAGGGGGGTATAGGTGTTGTTGGGGTCATATATATATATATATGTATGTATGTATGTATGTATGTATGTATGTATGTATGTATGTATTTATGTATGTATGTATGTATGTCTAGAGAGATATATACATACAGGGTAAGAAATGATAGTGTTGTAAAAGCTTGATTTACTGTATTGTAAATGATTGTGTCTATGCTGCTATGCATAGATGTGTGTTAAATGTATTTTATTATTAGAGAGATGTAATTTTTGGGCTTCTATGCTGTACTGTAGGTTATGGAGAGGCTTGCTTTAGTTTATTGTAGTTTTTGGTGTCCTTTTTTGTATGTTTTGAACTTGTTCTCTGTAACGATAGCTATAGTTAATTGTGTAATTGGTATGGATGGTATTTTAATTGTTTAGGGATGTAATTCATGTCTGTTAATTCATTGATGGTGACTTTATTGGATTAGATAATATACTTCTTGTCATGTCAGGCTATTTTAGTTGGATTATTGTATTGTTAACATTGATTTGCAGCGTGTACATGTAGTTTACATGTTATGCTACATGTATACACTGTAAATGCAATGTTTTAAGTGGCATTTGAGGCTTCAGATTGAATGATTTCATGAGATTTGTTTAGGAAATTGCTTTTTAATTCATTGAGGATGTTATGCATAAGTGGTGTTGCCATTGCAGGGTGGCTTCACCCCTTAATTAACTTTGAGGTTAGTACCCGATAAGGTGATTAAGGGGTTCATTGGTATGTTAATGTCATTGATTTGTATTGGCTATTTATTATTTTGGCAACGGACCCCAAGGATGAGGCTGGCGACGGAGCCTTCTTATTGATGAGGTTAGTAGAATTTTCTTTATTTTACTACGTTATTTAATGTGTTTAATAATGGCCAAATAATGTATTATCCCTATGTGGATAATAGTTATTTGGCACATTATTGTACTGTATGTGTTGGGGGGAGGGGA
>WSYH01016922.1:0-12553 GCA_036426205.1 Ascaphus truei
GGGGGCTTCGGGCAGCCGTTAATACATTTGTGACCATCTGATTTGAAAAGCTAGGGGCTAGTTGTTTTTTCATTGTCTGCCCGCCTAAAAATAACTTTCGGTTTATCTGGAAGATGATCATTTCAGTGTAGGATCACCCTGGAGAAGATGCCATATTTTCTCAAAATTGATTGTATTTTCCTTCGAACTTGATTGTATTGTGTTATAAATGTAGCATCAAACTCCCCTTTTAATTGCTTTGGATTGGGTTTTAAGATATCTTCACGTCTCAATGCCCCTGTATTTCTGATTGCTTCGTCCATAGTATCATTATCGTATTTCTTTGTGATAAACCTATTCTTAAGGATCTCTGCCTGTTCCCTAAAAACTCTATCATCACTGCAGTTACGCCGTATATTGTATTCGTAAGCCATCTCCTATGGTGGCAGCTATTCCTTAGCAGGTAATTGTTGCAATCTACCTGCTTAAAGAAAGTCTTGGTTTTTAGCTGGCTATCCTCCACATAGATCGTTAAGTCTTAAAAGTCCACTGATTCACAACTGCGGCATGACGTGAATGCAAGATTAATCTCATTGTTGTTAATATAGTCTAGAAATGACGTAAGGCTATCATCGCTCCCCTTCCAAATAAAAAATATATCATCTATATACCTCCGCCATAGGACCAGGTCTGTGCCAAATTCATGGGTGGACCAGATGGTGTCCTGTTCCCAGATGTCCATGAATAAATTCGCATAACTTGGCGCAAACTTGGTACCCATGGTGGTCCCACATTTCTGTAGGAAGTATGTCCCATCGAAGTTAAAAACATTATGCTTTAGAATAAACGCAATACTTTCTAATAAAAAGGTTTTTTGTTCTATTTGGACCTCTGTGTCCATGCTAAGAGTCCTATCTATAGCTCGTATCCCATCAGGATGGTTGATGGCCGTATATAGGGATGTGACATCACAAATACACATTTGAAAGCCTGGTCTCCATTCGATTTGTTCAAGCATGTTATGTGGTATCTCTGAGATAGTGTGGTATCTCTGAGATAGGACCTCATCCCCGCGACATAAGGTTGTAGGAAAATATCAATATATTCCGATAGATGCGAGGTAAGAGATCCTATCCCAGAGATTATGGGTCTCCCAGGTGGGGCCGTGAGGCTCTTATGAATTTTTGTCAGGAAGTAAAAGATGGACATTACAGGAAATTTGATGTTCAGATACTCATATTCTTTCTCATTAATTACTCCTATCCCCCTACCACTGTCCAAGAGGGCCAGAAATTCAGTATTGAACTTCTTAGAGGGATTGGCCATTAGACGCTCATAGGAAAACCAAGACTTTCTTTAAGCAGGTAGATTGCAACAATTACCTGCTAAGGAATAGCTGCCACCATAGGAGATGGCTTACGAATATACCCCCGGGCCAATTCCGGAGGGTACGGCGCAACTGCAGTGATGATAGAGTTTTTAGGGAACAGGCAGAGATCCTTAAGAATAGGTTTATCACAAAGAAATACGAAATGATACTTGACGAACAATCAGAAAGACAGGGGCATTGAGACGTGAAGATATTTTAAAACCCAATCCAAAGCAATTAAAAGGGGAGTTTGATGCTACATTTATAACACAATACAATCAAGATTCGGGAAAAATACAATCAATTTTGAGAAAACATTGGCATCTTCTCCAGGTGATCCTACACTAAATGATCATCTTCCAGATAAACCGAAAGTTATTTTTAGGCGGGCAGACAATGTAAAGAACAAACTAGCCCCTAGCCTTTTCAAATCAGAGGTCACTAATAGTTAATTCAACTGGCTGCCGAAGCCAAAGGGCTCTTTTAAATGTACTACTTGCAAAGCTTGCAAGCAGGGCTCAGATGAGAAGATCAATTTTGCTCAATACAACAGAAGAACATTTTAAGACTATGCATTTTATAATTGCCGCTCGGAGTACGTCGTCTACATGTTTTGTTGCCCGTCTGGTCTCCAGTATGTCGACGTACAAGTAGACCACTGAGGGTCCGCTACTGGAACACATGGCAACATTAGACGACGACTTATGACACATAGTGTGTCTAAACACTTTGCGTATTACACGCTGGAGAGCCATCGTGCCTATCATTTAGGGCGATAGAACAATTCCCCCGAATTGGGCGGGTGTGAGATAGATTACCTCATCTGGCTAGGAAGGAGACCCTTTGGATTTTCAAATTAAAAACCCTGCGCCTCTAGGCCTGAACATTGAGATTGATATTGGGGCCTTTCTGTAAAATTACTTGCCCCCATTGATATATTTCGATATCCATGAGTTTTGATTATGTCTTTGTGCTCTCCCCTTTCTCCCAGGCACTCAACATTCGCCACTTACCTCTTACAAAAAATCTGTATAAATTTTGGAAAATATTGCAAATCTTTTTTAGGACACATTTCTTATAAATATTAATATAAAAAATTCATTTTAATATTCTTGTATAAGAATTTTATTGTAGCACAGTAATTTCTATCTGCTATTGTATTTATCTAATCGTTTTTAATTTTACTTCCTTTATATATTTATAAGGGTTTTATAATAACTGTATCCCCATTCTTTCATAAACAAGTTTGAGGGTGAGATGTCTCCACATATACTACCCGGCATGTAGCCAGGAAGGCATGTTAATATAAATGAATTTCATGTGGTGCTCAAATATTGGTTTCATTGGTTCTAGTTTTAAATGCCATTTTAGATGGAGGAGCAGTTATGGCTATTCTCCCATATGTACCAGTTGCCCACAAGAGGGAGCTGTTCTCACACTTTGTGATTCAGGTTAACGTTTGTGCGCCAGGCATTGGCTTTGTGGTTTCCCACACTTATATGGAATAGCTGATATCATGCACTACTTTGTTAGGTGCCCATATATTCTTTGCATTCTTCTGCTTCCCCCCTCCCCTCCCCCCCACTCCTCCCTTGTCACCTCCAAATATGAGAAAGTGTCCATATTAGAACTAATGATACCTGATATATGTTTTAACATACACAAGAGCCATTTGGACAATTGTGCATCACACCCAGAGGTGCAGCCAATTACTCAATTTTGCTAAGTGATTTCTGTGCCTATATCAAGCAGCGTTAACGAGCAGCCGGCAAAACCTGACGAAGCATTAACTTGCGAAACGCGTAGTTCCCTGCCGGTGCTCGTAGTTCTTTTGGAAACCCAGGCTGCTGCCGTACTCCGCAAGATTCCCTGGTACCGGTCCCGCGAGTCGGACTCCCGCGGGATCTCTCGGGAGGAGCGTATCTGTACGGATCAATCTGCGGCTCTGGGCTTTTTGCCGTGTGAGTGTTTTATGTTTTATGTGCTTCTGACACAATAATCTTGGCTTATGCTAATCCAGGCTCTGCCCATTCCCACATTTGGGTACTTGTGGGAAGAGCCATTCGCTCTCACACACCTATTTTGGTGAACACTGAAAAAACGGACTGACTCTATCTACCATCCCTAATCAGACTGACATCTAAAAGACCATCACTCGGGGGAAGGGGCTCACAAAGCCGTGTGAGTTGTTATATATTTACTTTATTCACCGTATCCATCCCTTCCCTACCCCTTCCCCCTCCCCCACCCCTGCTAAACATCATGTGCAATTACTGAATGTACTAATTATTTGCATATACTATTGTCTTTCTTACCTTTGAGATTGAC
Source organism: Ascaphus truei (assembly GCA_036426205.1). Classification (NCBI taxonomy): domain Eukaryota; kingdom Metazoa; phylum Chordata; class Amphibia; order Anura; family Ascaphidae; genus Ascaphus; species Ascaphus truei. The sequence goes on from WSYH01016922.1 coordinate 3,677, forward strand.
AGATTGCGCTGACCTTTATCCTGTTTCTGCTGCTGTTATAAGAAGATTTTGGGTTCCATCTTCTTTTGGTCAAGCTGCAGAGATTGCGACAAGGGCTAGTGTTGCAGGGTATATGCAACTACACACGCGGCTTTCTTGACAAGGCTTATTTATTTAGCCTTGTAATATATACAACACACACAAACAAAATACTTCTTATCAGCAACAAAAGAAAATGGCTTGCTTCAAAGAACAGACAAAAATGTTTCACTTTAGCAGACAGTGTATTGGCAGTTGCCCTTTTCTATGCAGGGCACAGACTTCACATTCAGTTACTTGTTTATCAGACCTTGTTATCAGGAACATCTCTTTAGCAGCAGCTTACTCCTCTCTCATCAACAAAACACAGCTTCATGTGTCTACAACCTGGGTTTTAACACACCTTGAGTAGGCAGCTGGGATACCACTAATGGTCCTGAGGTTCCCAGCTGAAGTTAACTAGTCAGTGCGCACTGCAACTAGACATAGGTTTTCACGGCATATAACGGTTGCGTTGCATTTACCCTGTCACATTCCTCCCTGTTAGTGTGTGGCTGGGGTCCGCACGGCTGAAGCCCACACATCACCCCTTCTCTAGAAAGAAGTCAGCATTTGCGTTTTCTTTTCCCCGCCTATGCTGAATCTCAAATGAGAAGGGTTGGAGGGCCTATACCACCTAGTCAATCTAGCATTGGAATCCTTCATGCTATTTAACCATTTCAGTGGAGCATGATCCGTCACCAAAGTAAAATGACTCCTGCCAGGTAATGCCTCAAAGCCTCGATTGCCCACTTTACGCGAGGCACTCTTTCTCAATCACGAGTAATTTTTTTCCCTTGGGACAATTTCCTACTCGGAAAGGATAGATGTTCAACTCCCTCAAACTGTTTGTGACAACGGCCCCCTACCCTATTCGGATGCATCTGTTTGCACTATAAAGGGCTGTTGAGTCTGGGCTTCTAAGGATGTGCTTGATAGACACCAAACGGATCGATGAAATGTGATGGACGGTACCCTAGAATTCCCTTTTATGTCCTCAAAGGCTCTCTGACAATTCCTTGACCACACCACTTGTGTAGGGGCACACTTTTTTGTGAGGTCCGTTAAAGGGGCTGCCACTTCCGAATAGTTGGGATTAACCGCCGTAGTACCCTCTAAACCCAGAAGAGCGTACCTGCGTTTTTGTTTGGGGGGTCGGAACTTCTTTCAGGGCAGCTACCTTGTCAGCTAGTGGCCTACTTTTCCACCTCCCACTGATACCCTAAATATTTGTTTCCGCTACCCAAGGCACATTCTTAGGGTTGGCTGTAGCCCTGCCTCTCTTACGTTTGAGGACCGCTTTCAGCCTATTCAAATGGGCCCACCAGGTTTTACTATAAAATGACAATGTCATCTAGGTAGGCTGTGGCAAAGTCCTTGGGGCCTCAGTACCTTACCATGAGTTCTCTGAAATGTGGATGTGGGGCTCCATGCAGTCCAAATGGCATGTCACAAACTGGTAAAACCCGGGAGTGGCAAGGCTGTTTTGCACTTGACTTTTTCTCTAAGGGTATTTGCAATATCCTTTTGTCAAGTCCAGCGTTGATATTATCCGCGTTACCAAGGGCGTCAATTAATTTCGCCACCCTTGGCATCGAATATGCGTTAAATCTTGGATACCGCATTGACCTTTCGGAGGTCCACACAAAATCTTACCTCCATCGGGTTTAGGGACCATAACTAGAGGACTACACCACTCCGCATGATTCCTCAATCACTCCTAGGTGTAACATTTCTTGTACCTCCTTCTCTACAGAGCCCTACAGATTCTCAGGTCAGGAACCTATAAGGCAACGGGAACGTACTTTTAACACCACTTAGATACCGGTGCTGTCTCGATTGCATGGGAAATTAAGAGTTTGTCGCTGTGATAGTCAAAATAAAAACTCCTGGAAATTAGTGTATATTGCTAACAAGTCCCCTTGTTGGTTAAGAGGAAACTGTGTTACCCATTGGGATTTTTAAAGTCGTTCAGCTCACCGATGTTCTCCCAGTGCGCGAGCTGAGGGACCCAGTCCGTTTCCGCCCCACGGGTGGATGAATAGAGTACCGCTGCATATTCCGGGTGTCAGTCAAGTTCACATGGTAAATTTGTTTCACCGCTTCTGAACCACCGGTTGAGCGATCTCGTAATCCACAAGTCACCCGTACGGCGGAGTACTCGAATGGGCCCTGACCATTTTGGCAGGAGTTTACGCTCGCAACTGGGTAACAATAAACATAACCCTGGTCTCCGGGTTAAACACCTTCATGCGAGCATTCTGATGTGAATATCGCTAAGACTGTCCTGGCTGATCTTAGATTCCTCCCTGGAAATGGCCGACCACATCTAGGCGTTCTAGTCTATAACTATGCATGGGTATTCTTAGAAGGGTGACTGCTGTTCCTCCCAGGACTCTTTAGGAGGCTAGGATACCCCCGGGTTGGCGCATGAGCAATACTTAATTGGGAGCTAATCCAGTGGAGGTCTGGGGAACTTCCCGCCGCAAACAGCAGAAAAGTGAGAAGTTCTCCAGGCTCGAGTCTCTCTCTTGAATCTACAAAATTTCACTAGCATCCCCTTTAGAGTCGGTTGAATCTTTTCCACCAATCGTCAGCGGTGGATGGTAGACCGATGTCCGAAACAAACTTGATCTCTAGAATCTTTAAGACATCTGTTCAGTTTAGCACAGAAATTTGTAACCTGGTCTGTCACATAACCTGGGGAAGTCCAAACCGTAGAACAGTTTCCAACAAACTTGTGGCTACTTTGTTGCCTATTGCTGTTCTCAGGGGGAACGCCTTCAGGATATCTTGTAGCAGTAATACAATTATACAATGTAAAACACACTGTGTCCTTCGCAGAAGGTCTAGAGGGTCCTACCAGTCTAAACCCCAACATCCTCTCAAGAGGGAACTGTACAAAACCCAAGGGAAAGGAACCAAGGGGGTTGTTTTGTCCTTTTGGACTGATTTGCTGGCACTTATGGACATGCTGCACAAGCTTAAGCCATGTCACTATCATCCGGCCACATAAATCGGGATGAAATAGGTCCATGTTTTATTCCCTGCCCAGGTGACCACCTCAAGGACAGTAGGGCCTAGAGGAACACAGATTTAACAAACACCTGGGAACCAATATCTGTTGGTGACATCCCCTGTATTTGTACTGCCGATTACCCTATTAGGGATATCCTTTGTAGCTCAAATGGGGGAATGACTATCACATCCCCCTGTGCATCATAATCTGTCCATCAACTTTGTACCCACTTGTCATACGCTGTATAGCAGGGACTGGGTTTCACTTTTCTTCGGCGAAAAGTCAGGGAGGTCTAGTGTCTGGTAATCTCCAGGGCCCATATCCCCCTCTTGTGGCATCCCACCCAGCATCCTGTGACCTCTGACTACTAGAATGGCACCTGAGACCCAGATTCGCCAACGTCCCAGTTGTTTGTCAAGCGTCTTGCTTCCCCATCTTTTGAACGGTGTGCTCGGATTACTTGGGAGACAAGGTCGATTCGCCGAGTAAGGGAACGTGAGGTTCTCCTGCGGCCTTTCTCTAGCCGAAGGATGGCTCCCGTGAAAGACTGGGGCCATTTAGGTCCCGATAAATGAAATCGCTGCCCAATCTTTACCCTCCTTCTCTTCCGATTCCCCGGCACATACGGGGCTGACGAGCCAAGGCGTCGATTCTTTTCCCTACCCTTAGGTAAGCCCCCTGACACTTTTTACCTGTAGCGCGGATTTTGGCTGACGGATACGCGTTTTCATCGTACCGTGTATCCATTCTATGCTCCATGGGGTCAAAGAACACACGTTGGGGGTGTCTGGTGATCGGTAACAGTTCCTGGAGCACCAGAGTAGTTTACAGAGACCCAAATCTAAAGAGGCCTGGAAGTTTTTCCCCAATACAGGGCTGGAAGTAGCCAGGGCTTTGTAATTTTATTCCCATTGAAAAATCCTGAGGCGTACGGTTCTGTGAATGAACAATCACATCAGGGCATAGTCCACATACGGGTGGCCTGTTCTCCGAGCCGGCGGAACATGGAAGAGAAGTTTCTACTCGTCCGAGGGATGAGGGGGACGCGTGGACACCCCTAGCCGCCCGCCGGGAGGGGTATCACTGGAGACAGGACTCTGGTGGCGTTGCCTGACGAGGCGACGGCGACGTCTCGGAAGTTCTCTCACTTTGCGGATACCGACATCGAAGAGATGAGGGTTCATCTGCGGGGACCAGCATTTGGACTTCCGTCCTTGCTGAAGGACTGCTCCTTTCTCGTTGGACTTGGCGGTTTCCCGTGACGGCCGTAGGTTCCCATTGATCTGACCTCCTCTTTGTGGCGTCCAGCAAAAGTGCCGGTGGAGTCGGGGGCCGCAGGGACACTCGTCCGCTCGGCTCACCCCAAGGAAGTTTTCCCAGGTCGGACCGCAAAGCTAGTGGTTTTCAGCAGCGTGGCGTTTTACCCAGAGCGTGAGGAAGGGGGTGTATTTGTAGAAATTGTTCCAAAACACCACCTCAATCAGAATTGCCTCCCTCTTAGTGCACTCCGGTGTATCCAGCGGCGTACATAAGTCCCAATAATCGCTGAGCGAACGACCCGGGGGTCTCATCTTAGTAGCGGTGACTTCATGTTCCGAACTGCTGCTGCTAGGTCTCTGGGGTCAGACCTAAGCGTCCAGTATGGCGGCTTTAACTGTGTGGTAGTCCATTGCCTGATCTGCTGGAGACCCTGATATGAGGCCTGGGCTTCTCCTATAGGAGCGGGGCCAAAGGAGTTGCCCAGCGATCTGTAGCCCAGCCCTGAGCTTCCGGCAACTCTTTCAAAAGTCAGTAAAAAAGCCTCTGGATCCTCGTTCGGAGCCATTTTCCTCAGGAGTATCGGGGGTTTGCTTGCAAGTTCTGTATGGCAGCCCTGTAATTGGGTCAGCAGCTTGGCCATTCGCTCGTCCTGTGCTGCCTGCTGCTGGGTCTGCGAGCTGGGTTTGCTGCTGCCAAAGTCTTTCATCTCTCTCTGCTGCAGCCAGCCTGCTCGCACAAAAACTCTAAAAAAATTCTTCCATTCTTGTGTGTGTGTGTGGCCCTTTAACTGCAGGAGCCTTTTGAAAAAAACCATCCCACTTCTGACACCATATGTTGCAGGGTATATGCAACTACACACGCGGTTTCTTGACAAGGCTTATTTATTTGCCTTGTAATATATACAACACACAAAACAAAAATAACTTTCGTATCCAACAAAAAAATAGCTTGCTTAAGTAGACAAAAAATAGTTTCACTTTAGCAGACAGTGTATATGGCAGTTGCCCTTTCTATGCAGGGCACAGACAGTTCACAATTCAGTTACTTTGTTTATCAGACCTTGTATCAGGAAATCTCTTAGCAGCAGCTTACTCCTCCTCATCATCAACAAAACAGCTTCATGTGTCTACAACCTGGGTTTTAACACACCTTGATTAGGCAGCTGGGATACCACTAATTGTCCTGAGGTTCCCAGCTGAAGTTAACCTAGTCATGCTGCACTGCAGACTAGACATAGGTTTTCCAGGCATATAACTGGTGGCTTGTATTTACCCGTCACAGCTAGTATATTTTTTTATTTACTAGTTTACACCTTTGTTATACCATACACGCCACACAAGTCAGGGAGCGCCCCAGCTTTGTTTTGTTTCTATTGAAGTGGGTAATACTATTTATTTACACACCAAACAATACATATCCTAATGATCCTTGTAGGATTCAAGTGCTGAACGTGGTCCTTTGACAACAACTCTCTGCATCTAATGTCAGTCAGTTCGTATCTGCTTAGAAATACCTAACATGTTTTCTAAAACAAGTTAGAATGTGGTGTAGTGGGCCTTTGCACATACTGTATATACTGTATATCTGTTTTCCCCCAAAATGTGAATCCCTTCCTCAAAAAACAAATCTGGCTTGTTTATTTCTTTACAGGAATGTTGTCTGTAAGATTAAATGTATCTATTTTGATATTTGATATTTCCTCCTTGATGGGTTGTTTTTTTTTTCAAATATGAAACACTCTGGAACTTCTCATTCGCAATTCACACTTGTTTCTACTTCTGGCTCAGGCCCTTACTTCAAACATTATAGCAATGTCTTTTACTTTAGGCATCATACTTTGCCCTCTTGCTGCCATTTTGCAGCTAGGAGGTTACATAGTTACATGTTACATAGTTACATAGTAGTGAGGTTGAAAAAGACGTACGTCCATCAAGTTCAACCTATGCTAAATTTAGACAACAGATACTTTATTCTATTCTATACTTACTTATGATCCAGAGAAGGCAAACAAAAACCCCATTAAGGGGAAAAATTAATTCCTTCCTGACTCCAAGAATTGGCAATCGGATTAATCCCTGGATCAACATCCTTCCAGGTATACTTATTTGATATATCCCTGTATACCTTTCCCATCTAAAAAGATGTCCAACCTTTTTTTGAAACAAATCATTGTATCTGCCATCCACACTGAGTGAGTGACTGGGTGGGTGAGTGAGTGACTGGGTGGGTGAGTGACTGGGTGAGTGAGTGACTGGGTGAGGGAGTGAATGCGTGAGTGAGTGACTGGGTGAGTGAGTGACTGGGTTCTCGGGTTTGACTTGGGTGGGTGGGTTGGTGACTTTGGGTTGGTTACTGGGTGTGTGGGTTACTGGGTGGCTGGGTGACTGGGTGGGTGACTGGGTGGGTCTCATCTTAGCGGTGTACTTCATGTTCCGGAACTGCTGCCGGTAGGTCTCTGGGGTCAGACCTAAGCGATCCAGTATGGCGGCTTTTACTTGTTGGTAGTCCATTGCCTGATCTGCTGGGAGACCCTGATATGAGGCCTGGGCTTCTCCTATGAGGAGCGGGGCCAAAGGAGTTGCCCAGCGATCTGTAGCCCAGCCCTGAGCTTCGGCAACTCTTTCAAAAGTCAGTAAAAAAGCCTCTGGATCCTCGTTCGGAGCCATTTTCCTCAGGAGTATCGGGGGTTTGCTTGCAAGTTCTGTACTGGCAGACCCCTGTAATTGGGTCAGCAGCTTGGCCATTCGCTCGTCCTGTGCTGCCTGCTGCTGGGCTACGAGCTGGGTTTGCTGCTGCCAAAGTCTTTCATCTCTCTCTGCTTGCAGCCAGGCCTGCTCGCACAAAAACTCTTAAAAAAATTCTTCCATTCTTGTGTGTGTGTGTGGCCCTTTAACTGCAGGAGCCTTTTGAAAAAAACCATCCCACTTCTGACACCATATGTTGCAGGGTATATGCAACTACACACGCGGGTTTCTTGACAAGGCTTATTTATTTAGCCTTGTAATATATACAACACACAAAACAAAAATAACTTTCGTATCAGCAACAAAAGGAAAATAGCTTGCTTCAGTAGACAGACAAAAATAGTTTCACTTTAGCAGACAGTGTATATGGCAGTTGCCCTTTTCTATGCAGGGCACAGACAGTTCACAATTCAGTTACTTTGTTTATCAGACCTTGTATCAGGAAATCTCTTTAGCAGCAGCTTACTCCTCTCTCATCAACAAAACAGCTTCATGTGTCTACAACCTGGGTTTTAACACACCTTGATTAGGCAGCTGGGATACCACTAATTGTCCTGAGGTTCCCAGCTGAAGTTAACCTAGTCAGTGCTGCACTGCAGACTAGACATAGGTTTTCCAGGCATATAACTGGTGGCTTGTATTTACCCTGTCACAGCTAGTATATATTTTTTATTTACTAGTTTACACCTGTGTTATATCCATACACGCCACACAAGTCAGGGAGCGCCCCAGCTTTGTTTTGTTCTATTGAAGTGGGTAATACTATTTATTTACACACCAAACAATACATATCCTAATGATCCTTGTAGGATTCAAGTGCTGAACGTGGTCCTTTGACAACAACTCTCTGCATCCTTAATGTCAGTCAGTTCGTATCTGCTTAGAAATACCTAACATGTTTTCTTAACAAGTTAGAATGTGGTGTAGTGGCCTTTGCACATACTGTATATTACTGTATATCTGTTTCCCCCAAAATGTGAATCCCTTCCTCAAAAAACAAATCTGGCTTGTTTATTTTCTTTACAGGAATGTTGTCTGTAAGATTAAATGTATCTATTTTGATATTTTGATATTTCCTCCTTGATGGGTGAGGTTTTTTTTTTTCAAATATGAAACACTCTGGAACTTCTGCAATTCACACCTTGTTTCTACTTCTGGCTCAGGCCCTTACTTCAAACATTATAGCAATGTCTTTTACCTTTAGGCATCATACTTTGCCCTCTTGCTGCCATTTTGCAGCTAGGAGGGTTACATAGTTACATGTTACATAGTTACATAGTAGATGAGGTTGAAAAAAGACGTACGTCCATCAAGTTCAACCTATGCTAAATTTAGACAACAGATACTTTATTCTATATCTATACTTACTTATTGATCCAGAGGAAGGCAAACAAAAATCCCCATTAAGGGGAAAAATTAATTCCTTCCTGACTCCAAGAATTGGCAATCGGATTAATCCCTGGATCAACATCCTTCCCATGTATACTTATTTGATATATCCCTGTATACCTTTCCCATCTAAAAAGATGTCCAACCTTTTTTTGAACAAATCTATTGTATCTGCCATCACAGCCTCCATGGGTAATGAATTCCACATTTTAACTGCCCTTACTGTAAAGAACCCTTTCCTTTGTTGCTGGTGAAATTTCCTTTCCTCCAACCTTAAGGGATGGCCCCGAGTCCTTTGTACTGCCCGTGGGATGAATAGTTCTTTTGAAAGCTCCTTGTATTGTCCCTGAATATATTTGTATATAGTTATCATATCCCCTCTTAGACGCTTCTTTTCTAATGTAAATA
>WSYH01016923.1:0-12551 GCA_036426205.1 Ascaphus truei
GACACGGGACCGGGGGGAAGCGGGGGGGGGAAGCGGGGGAAGCGGGGGAAGCGGGGACATGAAGGGGCATCCCCCGCTCCCATCACCCGCCGCACTCTCTGACACGGGACCGATATGATAAAGAAAAAGAAAAAGAAAAATAAATGAAAGTGATAATATCTAAACAATAAAAATATCTATACAATAAAAATATTTAATTCAAATGTCATAATGAGATCTAAATGACCAATGTACTGTATAACTCAATCTTAATTCTATCTTAATTGGGTAGAGATCACAGGAACTGTTAATAAATACCCCTATGTTAATGGATATTAGATTTTGTCCAATCTTAAAAAACAACAGAAGTACTCTATGAAACCCTTATCTTTAAATATATATATATTCAATAAGTGAAAATATGCCCAAAAGTGGACTGGGTCAGTAAGTTTATATTGCTTATAAACTACAAAATGTTGCATGTTATTTTCAACAAAAAATATTAATACAGAAATTCCTAATATAAATACCCTATTTGTAGATTCCAGCGGGGAGTCAGAGGAGGTGAAGTGGATTCGAAGCAAGGACAGAAGAGGAAGACATGGCACACCAAAGTGTAGTATCTGCTGTGTATAATGTATGTTATAATAGCTATATTTAATATGATATTTACATAAAATATGTGTATGTGTAATAATAGTGTGTATGATATGATGTATTATTTATGTTGATGTATTAGGTCTTATATGATGTGTATCTAGAAATTGATAAAAAATTAGAAAATATAAATGATATGGGTATAGTGATGAAAAGTATATACTATGTAATAAGTAATATAAATAACGTGTTGATTATGAATGTATAAACTGAAATAAAACTAACCCTAAAGAAATATATATATATATATTAATGAAAAATTGAAATGAATAAAAATAAAAATAAAAATGAAAATAAAAATAAAAATAAAAAATAAAAAATAAATAATAAAAAAATAATAATAAATAAATAAATAAAGAAAATAATTGTAATTAACAAACAATGCGTGACCATTTGTGAAAATAAATCGTACACAGCAATGAGCTGTGTACCCTACAAACTGACCGCTCTATAACATATATAGATCCTCTAATGGTATAGGGTGATTTACAATGACCAAATTAACGACCATAGCCCAGAGGGAATGCTACGCATTCAACCCAGACCTCTGGAGGACCACCCAGTTCGAGTGCTTAAACTATGGTACTGATGTCAATATGGTCATTTTGTCCCTTTGGATGTGTAGTATCCAAAATATATATACAGTATGTTTCTCTTGTACATAACTTCTGAAAAGGGTCTCCTCCCATGTAGGAGGGGGGAATGAACTCAATGCCCATAACAGAAAGAGACTTTGGATCTTTATTGTGGTTAGTACAAAAATGGCGGGAAAGACTGTGTGTATGGCACCCATGGATAATATTTCGCCGATGCTCCAAGAACCGTGTACTTAGAGCCCTTGATGTTCGGCCTACATATTGTGTGCCACATTCACACTAGATGAGGTACACAACATATTCACTTAGGTAATTGATATAATCTTTTATTTCATATGAAGTGCCATTTGAATATGATGAAAATTTGTTAGATTTTATTAGATGTTTACAAGTAAGACAACGGCCTCTTCCACATCCAAAGTTCCCCACTTTTTTGGCTGAATCGGGATCAATATTCTTTTTGGTTTTAAGTTTACTTGGAACCAGCAAGGTTTTAATACTCCTTGCTTTTCTAAATACTGTTGGGGCAAATTCAGGTACTAAATGACCAATTACAGGATCATTACGTATAATGTTCCAGTGACAGTTTAAAATGTTTCTAATTTGGTGAGCGGATTGATTGTATTGTGTAATACATTTTGGTGTATTACCTTCTTTGTAATCCCTATTTCTAATCTCACGTAATGATTTGGATTTGTTTTTTGATTGTTCTAGTAATGTGTCCCTTTTTATAAGACTAGCATCCAAAAATGCTTTTTTAACAACAGACATGTCATAACCCTTCTCTTGAATTTTTTTAGATAGATCTTCTCCCTGTAGTATGAAATCAGTGTCCTCTGAGCAGTTACGCCTAATTCTGTAAAACTGACTTTTAGGTACGTTATTTAGCCACTTTTTATAGGGGTTGCTGCCATAATGTAAATAGCTATTGGTCGACACTGATTTGAAATGTGTCCTTGTCTGAATTTGATGCTCTTTACCAATGAATAGTTCCAAGTCCAAAAAGATAATAGTATTTGGATGTATAGTGTATGTGAATCTCAAACCCATATCATTATCATTGAAGGATGTCAGAATCTCCTCCAGGATCTCCCTCTCACCATCCCAAATAATAATAATATCATCTATGAAACGGCCATAGAACACCAGACCACCACCCAGACGAGCATTCTCCCACACATGGGTACTCTCCCACAGTCCCATTTAGAGATTAGCATAGCTGGGGGCAAATCTGGTGCCCATAGCCGTCCCACAGATTTGTAAATAAAAAAATATCTTCAAATAAAAAATAATTGTGATTTAAAATAAATTTAATACATGCTAAAAGAAATGACCTCCGTGAAGGGTGCAGATTTGTGTCTAATTCAAAATAGTGATTAATAGCCTGGATACCTTCTGTATGATCAATACACGTGTACAGTGAAGATACATCACATGTTGCCCAGTGAAAGGTATCCTTCCAAATAATATCAGAGGTGGAATCGATGACATGCAAAGTGTCCCTAATATATGAAGGTAAATTTGTGACATATGGTTGTAAATAATAGTCAACGTATTGGGACAAGTTGGATGTCATCGACCCCACCCCTGATATTATAGGCCTCCCTGGTGGATTAACTTTATCTTTGTGCAGTTTAGGAATGTGATAAAATATAGGTGTCCTGGGGTGTTTGGTGAATAAAAATTTTTGTTCTAATTTGGTGATAATCCCTTTAATGAATGCATCCTGGAGGAGATTCTGAAACTCCAACTGATAACTTGTGACTGGGTCCTCTTTCAATACATCATAGGACGTAGTGTCATGTAGAAGACGATGGGCTTCGCATAGATAATCCACACGATCCTGTAGGACAATAGCCCCACCTTTGTCTGCTTGGCGAACTATGAGCTCATAGTTATTCTTTATGCTGATCATAGTTGAATGCTCTTCCTTAGTCAAATTGTTACGTTTCAATTACACATTATTTTGGCACAACTGCTCAAAGTCCTTGAGAACCACTGTATAAAAAGTGTCGATAAAATTCCCCTTTGATTGATAGGGAAAATATACCAACTTTGGAACAAATGGATATGACCTATATGTTAATGTACTCTCAGGGTCTGTATTATTCAGAGATGGATTAGGATCTATCAATACGTTCATTTCTTCATCATGAGTTGTTAATTCTAATAATGAGTTTTCAAATAATGAGTTTTCAATCGCTGTTCTTTTCTTGAGAGGATCTACCAATGTGTCAAATTTAGCTGAAATTTGTGTACTGTTGCAGATGGTATTAGTAGTCTCAGATTCAACCAAAAAAGAAGTAAGGGCATTGATACACTCCATTTCCTGAGTACTAAAATTGAATTCTTGATTTTGTTCCCCTTTCAACGCAAAATGCCGCATGAGAGTCAGCTTGCGGATATACCGATTTAAATCCACAAATAAGTCAAACCTATTGGGGGTGCTACTGGGAGAAAAAGATAAACCTTTGGTTAATAATGATATGTGATATGGAGTTAATGTATCTATCCTAAACGCTGCTGCCAGAATCACTCTACTCTTTCCTAGATCTGTCTCAGCATCTCCCCTCATGAAATCCCTCTCCTGGCTTCCGATCAAATCCCGCATCTCACACTCCATTCTTCTCCTCACTTTTAAAGCTTTACACTCTTCTGCCCCTCCTTACATCTCAGCCCTAATTTCTCGCTATGCACCATCCCGACTCTTGCATTCTGCTCAGGGATGTCTTCTTTCTACCCCTTCTGTATCTAAAGCCCTCTCTCGCCTTAAACCTTTTTCACTGACTGCCCCACACCTCTGGAATGCGCTTCCCCTCTGTACCTGACTAGCACCCTCTCTATCCACCTTTAAGACCCACCTTAAGACACACTTGCTTAAAGAAGCATATGAATAGCACTGTGGATAATCCTGGAAACATGATACATAAAGCTTGGCCCCCTGCAGACGCACTTACCTGAACTCCCTCCTACTGTCTCTGTACGTTCTCCCTACCTACCAAATAGACTGTAAGCTCCTCGGGGCAGGGACTCCTCTTCCTTAATGTTACTTTTATGTCTAAAGCACTTATTACCATGATCTGTTATTTATATTATCTGTTATTTATTTGATTACCACATGTATTACTACTGTGAAGTGCTATGTACATTAATGTACATATGTGAGAGGCAATTCTAAACACCTTCTTGCAGATAGAAGAGAGAAATGGCAGAGCACAACCGGAATCATCCAAACAAGAGAATTTAGGAAGAAAGTGCGTTATCCATAAATAAAATTAATAGTCATGGAAGGTAGGGTAATGCCTTGCCTTTTTTCCTTCCATGACTATTAATTTTTTGTATGGATAACGCACTTTCTTCCTTAATTTTTTGTTTGGATGATTCCGGTTGTGCTCTGTCATTTCTCTCTTCTATCTTCATCCATCATCAAGGACGGACGCACACCCAGAGGGCTGGTGGGATCAACATGGACGCTGCAGCGGATTCCTGAGTTTTCCTGCTTGCTACATAGTCATATCATTATTCCACAAAGGGATTAGGGTACTGTTTATTGGGGTGATCATTAGCCTTTGGGTTCCTTCTATGGTTGTTTACCAACTAGGATACCACGCCCAGTACCCCCCTACAATCAAGAACATATCCCAGACCTCATATAGGATTCATCATCTTCATAATATTATTACTATAGCTGTATACAGTTCTTAGCACCATGCATTATACTTCTAAACACCTTCTTGGTAGCTATCCGGACATAAACTGCTAGCCGGTTCTGTCTTCCTTGCTGACAATGTGGACTATAAATTTCCGATCAGGCATTGCAAGTGACGGCTGTTCCCTGGAGCCATTTCTGACAACTGCCGGTGGGCTCCCTTCGATGCGCCGATCCGACCCGTTCTCCGTCAAGCAGAGATTTTTCTCTCATATGCGAGTTACCATGTTTCCCTTGTGAGTGCAAGTCCTGGTGACTTTCTCTTATGAATTATATTACATTATTTTAACATTTACGCCATGGAGCTTGCGCTTCTCTTTTTATTTTATTTTTATGTATTCCTCTGCATTTGGCAAAACACTGCAGAAACAGTAAGTGGCTCCATGCAGATCATCCACCTGTTCTGGACTTTTTCCATCATCACTTCGCTTTATTGTCATTGTCCTGAAACAAATGGTGACCACAAGGGAAGTTTTCAACAATATATGGCACTAAAACCAGGCTCAATAAAAATAGGCCATAATTCCTGTGTAACACAAACAGAAATATTATGAATTTAACACTTGAATTGTAACACTTGTGGAATTGTTGTATTATTGTATCAGCACACTGCATATTACACCTTCAAATATAAGTGTCGTTCCTTGGCCAATACGGGAAATAACTCCCACACACATGCACCTTCATAGTATGCTTCAGCCTGATAGAAAGGTGGCTATGGTTTCTGGACACCATTCTAGAGAACCTCTCCAAGGTGTCCAACGTTTCTAAAGATGACATCCTCAAACATTACCATACTCTCCAACTAAGCTTGAGCCTGTTTCGCTCTCTTCTTGATTACATTCCTGACGGGGTGAAATCTGTTTAAATCAGAATAAACATGTAGTGTGATATTGTGAGATAAAATAGAGAGGGAAACAGGGAAACATAAGGGAGAGATAAGGGAAATGCAGGGATAGCCGAGACTGAAGTAGGGAGAGATGTGAGAGACGCAAGGGGTAAGGAAAGAGGGAGATATGAAAGAAAGATCTACATTTAATATTATTAATTACCTGGTGGGACTGAAACTCCATCCAATCTCTCTTTTTAGCCTTGTTATAATACTTTCTAAGATTTTTATTCTGTACTTGCTTTGGATAAATTCTTCTAATTTCAAAAGCACAATGTTCATCATGTTTATAACTCAAATTATCCACATGTTGCATTAAATACATGGAGAGTTACAACACAAGTAAATACCATTAAATTGAGCTATTGGTAATGGAAATCTACAGTCTTCTGTAGTTAAAACATAAAAGTCTTACAGCATGATGCAAATTGTAGAGTTGTACATAAAACAACTTACTTTTTGCCCTAAGGATAACAGACTTTTCGCCTTCAAGTTGCCATTGATGTGGTAATAAGGAATAGCATACAGAGACACTTTGACACCCCCTTGTAAGAGGCACTGGGGACACTTGTCTGGGGGATTTCTTCTCTCATTTAATTGATGCAATTTTATGGCTCATTATTGATTTTCTTTTTCTTGTTTCCTAAGGAACATTTAGAGCACATACAGACTAATCGAATAATAATGACTGTAATGCTTCATCAGGTATGTCTAAGGTACCTTATGTCATCGTGTTAAAAGATGGTGGCTGAAATGTTGGGGGGAAATCTGAGTTCTTCAAATGTTAGTTGCATCATAGCAATTAACCAATGAAATGTTAGTGGGGGAAATACTATAGACAGTATAACAATTCTACATGGCCATTGTTGTCCCCCTCTGCACAAAGATTAAGGGAATTGGTCCCTGTATTAAACCTGAAAACAAGGACCCCTGTCAGGTGGGGTGACCAAGGCTGTTGGAAAGAAGAATAAATCCAAAATACAGCAGAAGCATATGAGTATCTCCGTGGCTGATACTATACACCTCATACATAAACCTTGGCCCCTTGCAGACACACTTACCAGAACACCCTCCTACTGTCTCTGTACGCTCTTCATACCTACCAATTAGATTGTAAGCTCTTCAGAGCAGGGACTCCTCTTCCTAAATTTTACTTTTATGTCTGAAGCACTTGTTCCCATGATCTGTTATTTGTATTATTTGTTTTTTATATGATAATATGATGCTGTGAAGCGCTATGTACTTTAATGGTGCTAAATAAATAAAGACATACATACAAGGCAAAAAAGCAAAGGTTAAGAACACCAATTTTTGTGGTCCACTTTGCAAGAACCCCAACATGCAAAATTTCACCACCAAGGAACTACAAACAGGGAAACAAGTCGCATAGCTCTGGAAATTGCTCACAAAATCAGTTTTACTTGGAACAATCAAATGTTCTACCTAAAAGAAAATTAGATAGGGACAATAATTTGGACTTAGTGAACAAAGCTCAAGAGAGAGCAAATATTTTTGGCAAGAAAGGACCTTTTAATTCTAACTTATAAACAAACTAAGCAAGATAGAATTTCTGGCAACCTTACTTACCTGCTAATCTTTTATGTGTCATGAAGAATGAATGATTTGCAATTGTTAAAACAGTCACAAACATATCTTGTGTTATTACACTAATACTATGGTACTTTGTAAATCTGTCAACTAGAGCATGTTGTAGTTAATTGCCAGAACTCTACTAAATCTACTTGTATTACAGATAATCATAACGACGACATAACTATGCTTACTGTAAATGCGTTAAATACAGCTAAAGTGACATGAAATTGGAGACAGGACAAACAAAACTTTGACATTGATTCTTATATACACTGAAATGTTTATGTACATTTTCTGAAGGCAAGTTTTAACGTGATGTAATTTGTATTGCCTATTGCTATAATAACATCTTGGATACCTTTTACTATAATGCAACTGTTTTTAACCAAAAATATTTCTGAAACCATGGAAATAAAAAGAAATAACTAGGATACTGAAAGAGATACAGTATTAAGGTGTTTTAACCTACTGTACATTTAAAGTATCTATGCTGAGTACCTACATATTTTTACATGTAAACTACCTGAAATTGTTTTCCAACTTATAGACACATCACTTTAAGTGTGTCCAGTACATGCATGAGCTCATTATTTACCTTCTAACCCACTGATGCTTAATGAACCATGTAAAATACAATGTTTATCTAGGATCCAATATCTCAAAAAACTACTAAGTGAAATTTTGTTGGAAAAATATTCAGACAAATTTGTACAAAGGTGCCAAGTTTTATCTAGAGCCAAAGTGGTTGAAAATCAAATGCTCTGATGATCTATAATATGTCTAGCACTACTTCACCAGACACAAAGTTGGAAATGGTCAGAGTTCAACCTTTATACATAGGCTTAATCTAGAGCATTTGTCCTTTCAACTTTATATTTAAATTATTTAGGTGGGACTGCTATTTATCATCTGTTAACTCTCTCTAGCATTTATATTTGTAATTTATATTGACAATTGCTTCCTATGCTACTGTATCTATGAAGGATTCTCTACAATAGGCCTTGATGCAATGGCAGTGTAATGTGTACATGTTCTCCCTTTAATATACAGTATGAGCCTTTACTATGCACTCACTTGGTGGAATGTTAAGCCTCCTAATTTGGGACGGTGGTGATCTTCCTATGTTTCAATAGTACAAACATTGCAAGTAGGGAAAATAAATATATAAAAGTTTTGGTGGGAAGTAGTTCCTCACTGGTATCCATCAAGAGTGTCCCGTACATCATCCTCAATCCGAGCTGTGGGTCGGGAGTAGTGTTACAGATGGCCATTGCCACATTGCGATTCTGATGCAGAGACAGATTATGATCAATTTCTGGAGCTTACATTTTTGGTTAAATCATGCAGCCTGGTGGAGATCTGCTTAACACATGGTTTGATTATACAGTACTTTGGGATTTGTCCACTGTGTTACTGTATGGCCATTTAACTTCGGCTCTCCTATGTATAGTTCATGTGGTTACTTGTATGTTGTATACTGTATGTCGTATATATTTGTGGAAAAAGAAAGGAATTAAGAGGTTGAATGGAGAAGGGGAAATAGTGGGAATGGCAAAAAGAATTAGATCTCAAGCTCCTCTAGTCAAGCTTCTTCTTTATTCAGACAATAATGCATTCAATGTCTTTAATTGTTTTGAGGAACCAATGGGCACATGAATAAAGATATATTACTGTACAAACTTTGGTCATGTCAATAATGCAAACCAGATTGGTATATTATAAAACACTATTTTTAATTTTGTAATCGAAAAACCACAGGGCATAGTTACATGCGTAAGAAATCATGATTTGCTAGCTGTCCCTGCTTTATTTGCTTTGTACCCATTAAGTTAGCTTTCAACAAAAGGCCTGCTTAAGTCAGATCTGAAACATAGATGTCTTCCTTAATCAATGAGTTCCACTAACAGGAAGTTAACCTTAAGGTAATTCATTGCCAAGCAAGTTCTCAACACAACAGATCACCATGGAAAAGGTTCTCAGTGGAGCAACTAATTCTAGATATTAGATTTCAGCTCTTTAGAATGTAGAGATGTTTTACAGTTACCAATACAACATCTGCTTTTTCAAAGAAAAAAGGCTTCAGCAAAGTTAAGAAGTCGAACAGATAGACTTGGCATTGCTTGTGTATGTTAAAGCACTGAAGTAGCTTTCCAGGAAATGGGTTCGTCTTTTGCTGTCTACTGCAAAGTTATGGTAAGAAGACTAAAGAGCCCATAAAACATGGCCTTTTCCTTCAATTATTGGCTGCATTCCGAGTGTGACTTGGTTAATGCAATTCAATTTGCTCTTTTCATGGGAATTTGTTGTGCACGTAGAATAATAAATGTCTTTCAGTTAAGCTGCATAAAGTAATAATCTTGGTATTTATATAAAAATGGTATGGAACAGAACATTCAGGACAGCATACTGATTGATTGTAGCCACTTAAATGTGTGATGTACTGTGAAATATTATATAACCTCTGTTGAAAAAACTTAGCGGTGTCCAAAGGAAAATACAGTAGATTGTTCCAAACCTTTACTATTTATTGTATAAATCACATAAGAATTATATTTTAACATTAAGTACATATATGTATTAATTACGAACTGCCTATCCTTCCAAGTACTATGCTACACTGTGAAGGTGATGTCTCAGACGGTAAGAAACCAATCCAGTCACAAGATCCAGCTATGTGAGGCAGAAAACATACATACATATACTATGAGATAAATGCTGAATATAGTTTTTTTTTTATGCAGATATTTTTTTTCCAAAACAAACTCTAGCAGCAGCATCTATAAAAATAGTTTGGTGACAAAAGGGGTTGATTATGTTAAATGGCTTTGAAATGAGATATTCTGTGTTACCTTGTGTTGAGTAGTACAATAAACCAGGAGAAAAAATATATGCCGGTTAATGCTTCTACTAGTAAGTACAGATGTGAAAAACATTTCACAAATTAGAACATTTGTTGAAAATAGGACATTTATCACCCACAAAAGTGGCAAATTTGCATGACCCACCAAATGGCACTAGCTAAAAATTGACCCTGTTGCTTTTTGCCTTCAATTCTCTATAAATTCACCTTACAGATAATATAACTAAGACATAAGTGATAAGTATGTGAGATTTTTATGCAACTTTCATTGAAGCAAAACAGAAACAGCGATTAATTTGCCCATCTCAGAGTTAAACAGATTTTCCAATTACTAACAAGAATAAATAAATGCCAGGAAGAAAAAAAAAAGAGAATTTGCCCACATTTTCCACAGTTACTGAGGCCTTGTCTGGAGTTTGAAGTTTTATGACTGCTGAAAGTTCAGAAGAAATTCAGTGGTATAAATACACCCCAGAACTAATCTTTTATTTTTGTCCAAATCTGAGGGAAACCACTTCTAACACTTTGTTATAGGTTTGGCTCCAGAGGATATTTTTAAGTTCTGATTAGTTTGGAAGTATCTTAACCAAGCAGGTTTAGAATAAGGCAAATACTGCTCTCCTTTTTTTTGGGCCCACGTTTAAAAAAAATTGGGTGAATTATATTACCAATTTAGGAAATTAAGACAGTAAGTTCCAAATATACAAAAACAAATGATTACTTTATTTACAATCATTAGTATTATCTTTTAATCCAATTAATCCCTAGTAAACCTTTGCAAAATGTTTTGCATTTTACAGTATGTGATTAAAATATTGTCATGTAAATGTATGAATACCAGAATTGACTATATGGTTATGTCATCATCATGTACAGTAACTTTAATCTAATCATTGTTTTCCCACTGCAATCCTAGTGCATTATGGTTAGTAATAGTACTGAATCTCACATTGAGATTGAGTCAGATTTGTAATATTGGGACACTGAGTTTATGATGTGATTGATACACAGTATAAAATAGTACATCTGTTTGTAAATAAATATATAAGAAATGGTAAACACAGGGGCCTATGCAGAGAACGGCAAAAAGCCCTATCTCGCCAGTTTTTCGGCAAATATGCGTACAGCAATTCTGTAAGTGCTGAAAAGCTGGCGAGATGAGTACAATCCGCCGGGTTTTTTTTGCGGAAAATAAAACTTGCCTCGCGGGTGGCGAGAAGCAATATCTCGCCAGTTTTAAAACCCGCCGTATTCTAGTAGCGTCGATCAGCATCTCGGCACTGATCGTCGCCCTAGAATGGAGACATTTTCTCCAATTCGCTCCGCCAACAAAAGTTGGCAACAATCTGGTGCTGAGCGGCGATACATAGAAAAATCAGGCCGTTTTCCTGGCTCGGATTGATGCAGGGGGTCTCCGGAACTGATACCCATTAATACCAGCACCGGAGGCCCCCGGCATGCATCCGAGGCAGGAAAAATGCATTTTAAGGCCACTTCATTACCTTAGCGGTTAACCGCTAATGCAATGAAGGGGTTAACCAGCCGTGCCAGGTTTATTGTGGGTAGCGGGGGTGGGTGAAGGGGGTATTTGGCCCTTGGTGGCTGTTTAGGGCTTGCGGGGGGGTTGTGGGTGGACTTAACCCCTTCATGACTGTAGCGGTTAATACAGCAAGCACCTATCCAAACCAGTAAATTGCAATACAAAATACAATTGAAGAATGTGTACATGATGCAAATAATATTTCCATCATGTACACAATAGCAATCAATTGTCCAAAACAAATACACCATTGAAAGTAAACATTAAATATAAACAAAGCAAGTAGACAATAATAAATTACCAACACACAATTTATGGCATCCAAAATACATTACATCAAAATCAAAACCAAAACCCATATTGAATATTGTTATGCAAAAACAAATCCATAGCAAACAAAATTCTATTTCTAACTAACACGATCATACACAATCTAAGTTCACCAAATAATCCACAATAAAAAATTAAGGCAGGGTCCAACATATACCCATGCAACTATCATCATCTTAAATGAAATAACTAATTATACAAAACATTTCACACACACAATTCTAACCAAAGAGGGGAAATACTAGTACAAGACATGAAAAAATGTAAATATCATTTGCAAAACAACCCTTTAACATGTATGTATATAGCTCCATAGGGATATATATATATATATATATATATATATATATATATATATATATATATATATATATATATTAGAAAAGAAAAAAGAGAGA
>WSYH01016924.1:1430-12550 GCA_036426205.1 Ascaphus truei
TCTAAATGTTTATTACATGACTTCTAAGAAAAAGAAAGAAAAACAGAATTCTTACTATTTATTGATGCTTAAAATGTCAGAGTATTTTGTAGTGAATACGCATCTAACCCCATTGCATCCTGATTGTTCCATGATGTGGTGTCAAACGCATTCTCTTACTGTTAACACAATCACGCACTCCTCTCTACCCCTTTCTCTCTCCCCCAGCCCCTCTTTTTTTCTCTCTCTCATCTTCCATCCCCCTTTTAAAACTTGGACTGCATATGCTCATGTGTTAAAGCCAAGGAGCGCTGCGTGTCTCCCATTGGTTGAAGCTCGGTACCTTCGGCTAATTACCACAGTCTGAAGATCAATTACTTATTTGATAGATGATGAGCATGTTATAGAAAATGTATCACTAATTGTACTTTACGTGGATATTAATATATACAAATAAATCTCTGAACACCGTGTTTTAATGGTAAGATGATCTGTGCAAATATTAAATTGAACATCTTTATGGGTCCTTGAAATGAGGTGCTCACTTTCTGTAAGCTTCTGTAGACTGTTTTCCACAAGGAGATACACGAGAGATACAAAGAGAGAAACAAGTGTACCTATTGGCTAGTTCCGTCCATTCCGTAGCACTTTTCAGCTGCAAGTAAATTCATGTACAGTAGCGGCAGCTTTTATTCTTACATTTGCCGGCGGCAGGCCGGGATCTACTCCAGCTGGCGCGCGGTCTCTACCGCGCGCCGCCGCATGTTCCTCCGCGCACCCCCCTCCACCCCCGCGCATTTCTAACCCCCTTCCCGACCCCGAACCCGGCTCCTGCTCTGCCCCTCTGCTTCCCCGCACCCCCGCTTACCTCACTTTACACTCCAGGGGTGTCGGGGAAGCCGGGGAAGCCGGGCGCGTCACGTGACAGTGACGTCACAGTGACGCCGCGACAAGCAGCATCACCACGTTTCCCGCACGCATCATGCCGTGCGGGAAATGTGAGAATAAAAGCTGCCGCTGCTGTATATCAGCATTAATACCGGTTTGTGACAGTCAATTGAGGAGAAATTATATAGTCCAAAGATGGAAAAACGGTGCACAGCGTGTTGAGGAAAAAATGCAGTACAGAACATCAAGGAATTTAATTAAAGACCTATTTATTAGGGAATGAAATGGGGAACATCAAGGTGAGTGGGTATAGAATCTACTCTGATGCGTTTCGAGCATTCCTGCCCTTTGTCAAAGAGTAGGAACACCCGAAACGCGTCTGTTTTTCCATCTTTGGACTATATCACTACTTTTTCTGCTGTTGGATGAACGCCCTAGAGCCTAGAAGTTCAACTATCCAGTGAGTGTGTGAAAGCGTACAAATAATATCAATAAGTCTAAGGGTTCAGAATATCATAGTGAGTTTATTTAGTACCAAGTTACATAGAAGAGAGAGAATTCAAAAGTAACTTTCTCCTCCCCTCGCACTGTAGTGAATAATACAAAAAACCTTCCTCGAGCTCAAATACATGCTTCGCAAGCTAACTAACCTTTACCCTACATATTTCAACGGAATTTGGGGCCTTGTAGCCTCCTGACTTAAGGAGTGAACCTTTCTCAGCCATGTGTGTGGCTCAATTAGAGGCTCAGTCAATGACCTGACCTGCCGCCGGTGGCCCTTGAGGACTGGAGTTGGCCACTCCTGAACTGGACTAATCTAAGATAAAGTAGCAATAATTTGAAAGCTGAGCTTTAAAATGGATCCTAGCAATATTCATAAGTGACTGAACTTTGTAAGAGGAAAGCAGGGGGTGACCCTTCTGTTGAATCCTTTCAGGACTTTAGCAATCCTTTTCATATAAAATTGATGGCTTTAAAAAAAACGTTAGTAGGCTTGTAGCAGAGACATAGTATTTATAATTATCAGTAGATATATTATTTATAAAAATGTTTTTCCAGGAAGTAATACATTGAGAGTTACCTCTCGTTTTCAAGTATGTCCTGGACACAGAGTAATAACAATACATGGTTACATTCAATGAACAGAGTTATACAGTCAATTCACAGACATTTCATGGACAGATAGAGTTGGAAAAAGGGATAAAACAAAGGGCTGGTGAGTTTCAGATTGAAATAGAGACGTTTTAACAACAGCAAATAGCTCACACCCTTTGCCTGCCCTTCGCCTGCCCCAAAGGCTGTCCGCCTTTGGTGTGACGTAGATGTACACTGTAAATGTAATATATGCCAGTTGTTGTAATATTGTCACATAATATTATAATATATTATGGACAAGGATCACTGCAGTCCAAATAATCTTCCTGTGCCTCAGGCACCTAAAATCAGATTGTAAGCTCTATGGAGCAGGGACACGGGATTCAATGTAATGCATGTCCTGTATAATATATTACAATGGGCAGAACATAGCACAATGTCCAATAGTTTTACATTTATACATTTAATTTTAGTTGGATGATGGATTTTTTAATACATGGATAATTTATTAATGTATATGTAATTAAATGAAGACATTTTCAGTATTATTACAGACTGGGAAGACCCTGAGGGAGAATAGAACTCGTCACAGAATTGACCCTCCTGAATTTCCCAACTTTCAGAATTTTCACCTGGTCCCTTCTATCTTGTTCTCCTTATTCTACACAGTGACCCTGATGGGCAATATCACTATCCTCACCCATTATCAGCCTGGACTGATACCTTCACGAGCCCATGTACAGTATTTGCTCCTGTGAAACTCCACCTTTATGGAAATGTGATACACCTCCGTCAGTGTTCCCAAGATGCTCAGGAACCTCATGACCAAGCCAACGGCAATCTCTTTCTTCAGCTACAGGGCTCAAATGTACTTCTCCTTTTCGTTGGATTCCACTGAGCGTTTCCTCCTGGCTGGCATGGCTTACGATCATTCCCTTGCCATTTGTAAGCCATTACTTTACACAGCTACGTATAATGACCAACAGGACGTGTCACATGCTGGCCATGCTCTGCAGGGTTTCTATGGTGTATACTCACCACTTATTCTACATCTCAGTTGACGTTTTGTGGTCCTAACTCTATTGACCACTAACTCTGCAATGTGGCTGCAGTGTTAAAACTGTCTTGGTCCTCTACCCATGTAGTTGATGCCATATATTACATGTCCATGTGCTCACAGGCTGTCGGAAAGCTTTCTCCACATGTGTGTGTAACCTCACAGTGGTCGGCATATTCTATCTAGGGGACGATTATATTTTTATATGTCTGGCCACAGTCTAAGTACTCATTTGACATTGACAAAGTTGTGTCTATATTCTACTTTGTGGTGACCCCCTTGTTGAATCCCATTATATACAGTCTGAGAAATAAGGAGGGAAAAGATCTAATTGATAATGCAATTTTTGCATAGTGGTCTTACCGCTCTGTCAATTAGGATGATTGTAACAACTGCTAAAAAATATTATAGTGGTGATGCAGAATTGCATATTTGCCATTGGCCAGGTAATTACTGTATACCTCTCCTGCAGCTCTTTGTCAGCTGTTTCTGCTGCTGGATGAACGCCCTAGAGCCTAGAAGTTCAACTATCCAGTGAGTGTGTGAAAGCGTACAAATAATATCAATAAGTCTAAGGGTTCAGAATATCATAGTGAGTTTATTTAGTACCAAGTTACATAGAAGAGAGAGAGAGAATTCAAAATTAACTTTCTCCTCCCCTCGCACTGTAGTGAATAATACAAAAAACCTTCCTCGAGCTCAAATACATGCTTCGCAAGCTAACTAACCTTTACCCTACATATTTCCCCGGAATTTGGGGCCTTGTAGCCTCCTGACTTAAGGAGTGAACCTTTCTCAGCCATGTGTGTGGCTCAATTAGAGGCTCAGTCAATGACCTGACCTGCCGCCGGTGGCCCTTGAGGACTGGAGTTGGCCACTCCTGAACTGGACTAATCTAAGATAAAGTAGCAATAATTTGAAAGCTGAGCTTTAAAATGGATCCTAGCAATATTCATAAGTGACTGAACTTTGTAAGAGGAAAGCAGGGGGTGACCCTTCTGTTGAAACCTTTCAGGACTTTAGCAATCCTTTTCATATAAAATTGGTGGCTTTAAAAAAAAACGTTAGTAGGCTTGTAGCAGAGACATAGTATTTATAATTATCAGTAGATATATTATTTATAAAAATGTTTTTCCAGGAAGTAATACATTGAGAGTTACCTCTCGTTTTCAAGTATGTCCTGGACACAGAGTAATAACAATACATGGTTACATTCAACGAACAGAGTTATACAGTCAATTATAGCAAACAAACAGTAGATGGCGCTCTAATACTATAAATAAATAAAGTGTATAAATGTGATACAAAAATGCAATGTGATATTAAATAAAAATAAAACAAGTGCAAATATGGATACAATAATTCACTCAAACCCTTAGATGGACTGTTTCAGGGTCCAGGAAACAGTATGAACAGGAAAAACCAGGGGAGCGATTGTACCTTAAAATAAAAACAAACTCTGCATAGTGTGATAATGTTACGCACAATAAAGTGGTTTCTAAGAAACTTAGAAATCTAATTGGGAAGGCTATAACACATATAACCACCCAAGAATGGTATAAACACCAAGAGGAGTTAAGACCTTAAGCAGAGACAAACACAGGGATAAACAAAACACTTTTATCCATAAATGAATGAATTGGAGGCTTACAGAATCCAAAAGGATTAACAGCATAGGGAGTAGGTAATCATCCGATCATCCGGTCACTGCTACTGCTGTACTGCTGCACGCGGTGGCGTGGACAGAAAAAGAGTTTTGACAAAGGCCCCACGGGCTGAAACGCGTCAAGAGGATCCGCTTGCACATTCTGTGTGAATAAAGCTATTTTTTGAGTCACCTATCAGCCTTCTCCATTATTGCAGCTGTGCGGCGTCTTCACCCCCCCAGGGAGGATTTGCTTACTTCTCCTTTTAGTTGGATTCCACTGAGCGTTTCCTCCTGGCTGGCATGGCTTACAATCATTCCCTTGCCATTTGTAAGCCATTACTTTACACAGCTACGTATAATGACCAACAGGACGTGTCACATGCTGGCCATGCTCTGCTGGGTTTCTATGGTGTATACTCACCACTTATTCTACATCTCAGTTGACGTTTTGTGGTCCTAACTCTATTGACCATAAACTCTGCAATGTGGCTGCAGTGTTAAAACTGTCTTGGTCCTCTACCCATGTAGTTGATGCCATATATTACATGTCCACGTCTGTCATCTTACCAGCAACCTTTCTTCTCACTATGGTGTCCTATGTTTGCATCATTGTAACCATTTTGTGGATCTCCTCGCTCACAGGCTGTCGGAAAGCCTTCTCCACATGTGTGTGTAACCTCACAGTGGTCGGCATATTCTATCTAGGGGACGATTATATTTATATATGTCTGGCCACAGTCTAAATACTCATTTGACATTGACAAAGTTGTGTCTATATTCTACTGTGTGGTGACCCCCTTGTTGAATCCCATTATATGCAGTCTGAGAAATAAGGAGGCAAAAGATCTAATTGATAATGCAATTTTTGCATAGTGGTCTTACCGCTCTGTCAATTAGGATGATTGTAACAACTGCTAAAAAATATTATAGTGGTGATGCAGAATTGCATATTTGCCATTCGCCAGGTAATTACTGTATAACTCTCCTGCAACTCTTTGTCAGGGAGTAGATGGCAGTGGAAAATAGTGTCAAAGAGCATTATTACAGAAGAAAATGGAATTAAGGCACTGACTGTATATCCCCAAAATAATGGAAATCGTGTGAATTCATTCAATTTATGGTCCTCGGTCTTTTATGAAATCCACTGTGCATAACATACGGTAACAAGTTCACAGATTTGAACATTTAGGCATAAAACTGACATTGTAAAAGTAATTTAGAAAACTTCTAAAGACTAAACCAAGTGGGAGCAGAAAGGAAGGAGCAGATAAGATAATAGTACAGGCTGAAAAAAAACTTAAATGCATGCTTGCTAATGCAAGAAGCCTGACAGATAAAATGTGGGAGCTTGAATTAATAGCTACAAGGGAGCAGTATGATAATCCCTGTCTGTCCACTTCTTCCTCGCTCTGCATAGTTCCTGTTTCCCTGTATGCTGACCTATGCTGTGCTCCCTCTGTGTCCCTGCTGTATCCTGCTCCTGTGTTTCTCCTTTGGATTTCCCTGGCTTTGACCCTGCTTACTCTTGACTATTCTGCTCTGTGTATCCCTTTGAACCTTGCTACGCTCTCGACCACGCTGCTCTCTGGAACCCTTGGACCTGGCTTTGTATGCCGACGACTCTACCCTCTGGAACCCCTGGACATTGGCACATGGACACGACTATCCCTACGCATACTACTAAAGACGTTGCAAGTATAACTAACTACTCTTTCAACAGGCCCAGCAACGCTATACCACACTCCAGGCTTGCTCCCACTGCTGAGGGTGTGTGGTGTAATACCTTTCCCACCTCAGTACTAGGGTCTTGCCAGGTCTGCGGGCATACAGGCGTGACACCGCCACAGGACGTGACGTAGGCAGATGCGGAAGCTTTCCAGTGACTGAATACACTGGCGTCCTCCACGAGTCACCAGCAGTTCTCTCCAACTAATTGTCTCTAATGCCAAAATGTGAGTGCATTACCTATATGCTATTTTTGTGCAATATATACCCTTATCATACCACACTATTGTGCTCTCTCTCCTTTCTTTCTCCACCTTCCTTGGGAGGTATACTGAGTACTTTACGATTCCATCACACGTCAAGCTTACCAGACCAACAGTTATAAGGCTTCCATCACCAGAGGGCTTCCAATAAAGGGCTCCCATCAGAGAGAGATGGATCTCTGATACGTGTGATATATCTGAATCAATTTGTGAGTGACACTAACACAGAGACTATTTTATATTTCACTTATTAATACTATCCGAACTATTATACTATTTTTTCTATTTTTCACAAATTATCTCGAGAACCACAGCGCTCCTCCTACCTGTAAGACAACGCAAGACTACATTGGACCTGGACAGTTCTTTAAAGGGTGTAGAGCTGCTGTATTCATTTGTATTGTATTTCACATTTAATATTTTACTGATCACGTTTTTTGGTGAAGGTTATTTATTCACTATATTTATATATATATATATATATACTTATTTGTTTTTTAGGTTCACTGTTATTGGTTATTTTTTACCACTAATTCACTTCAGTTATTTCATAGTTAGAAGCGCCCGGTTCCATCTTTTTGTTCTCTCATTACATAATAATCTATTACTATTGCATCTTGTTGCTAAGGGAAAGCATGTCTACAATGTTGATCTCCCCATAATGCTATTCATATCAGTGTGTTTGAAAAACAGAACAGTCCAGAGGAAGCCTGCATGTTACGTAAACCTATACACATTTATTGGCAGAGAATAAATGCTCACTTCACTTGCATATCTGTACTAATTGTACAAAAATGAGACACACCAAACAAAGCGGGTTCTGTAAATCACAACACAGGTGGTATAGGTGGTATTGACCAGTGGTTTTAAGCCTTCTTTTGGTTAAGGAACCATATAATTATATTGTGAAATTCTGAGGAACCCTAACCATCTTTAATAGTACGTCTGAGATCAGATGCTTTGTAAGGAACCCCAACCCTCTCTAATAGCGCGTCGGAGATTTGATGCTTTGTAAGGAACCCCAACCCTCTCTAATAGTGCATCTGAGATCAGATGCATTGTAAGGAACCCCAACCCTCTCTAATTGTAACGCTTGCGCTCACCACGAACAAGGCGGACCCCCGGTACTGGGGTGGGAAAGTAGAAAATGCGCACCTGCAGCAGTGGAGGCATACCTGGATTGTCAGTGTAGCCGGGTCGGGATTGGAGAGAGAGGGTAGTCCAGATACTTGCCGCGGTTGTGGGGAGGAGCCAGTAGAATGGTAGATGTCCGTTGTGCCGAGGTCGAGGGTTGGAGCCGGTGCGTTAGTAGAATGTCCTATAGCCGTGGTCAGGGATGGAGAGATGCAGGTAATCGAGGGGAAGCCGGGGTCGTTATACAGAGAGGGTCCAAGATCCTAGCCGGGTCGGTACACGTGAGGTCAAACTGAAAGCAAGAGAGGCAAGGCACAAGGCAAGGCAAAGCAGGAATGTAGGAACACAAGGCTACTATGGTCTATGCTCAGCAATGTGTAACTGAGCAAGCAGAGATTAAATAGGAGGACTGAAGCAATGAGAGTGAGAGGCGGAACGAAGGTGCGGCCCTCGCGGGAGCTGTGAGTGGACACAGAGCGCAAGAGACAGGTGGGCATTGTTACGGGTGTTGTCTCGCAGCTGGGGAGCGGTGCACGATTGTCGCGTAAGCGTGCCGCACGTGAGTGACGCGTGACGCGAACGGGGGGTAGGACCAAGCTCCATAGAGGTGTTTGAAAACCTCCGTGTGCGTGCACGTTTTGTTGCCGGTCATTTGATTAGATGAGTTATTAAAAGTAAATTGTGTAGTTGCTGTACCCTCTCTCCAGTTCATTTATTTTTTCGTTCCGGTTGTGCATCGCACATTTTTCACTTTGTACTATCTACCTAGCGAACAGAACACCAAAAGGTGTCCTGCAGCAACCCACAGGAGCAGGATTGAACTGATGAACCCTTTCATAACCGTGAGTCTCCACTTTGTTATTATTGAGGATTCCGTCTATGATATAGGGGACTAGCAAGTCTACAGTTATTGATTTAAGAAGTTAACTAGGTGCCATTCCATGTAAACATTTACAGCTGATTTGTGATAGCTCAATAACAGAGCAGAACCAGCCAGATGCCATCTTTTCTGCATGTATATACTGTAAACCCCAAGACTGATCATTTACACCATTTATAAGTGGAGTTGGTAAGGATACCTTTCTATTTATGAGACAAAGGATTGGACATTTCTGTAGTGTTTTTGATTTAAACAAACAGGGCCCAAAATCTACTGTTGGGATTGTTTTTTGGAGCCACAGATTTGGTCTTTGGACTTTGTCATAGTTTGTAGCTCTACTCTGGGGGCCATGATGTTCACTTTTAAATGTCACATCTTCTTTAATATACACTAATGCAACATAGAGTGCTCCCAGATGGTATCGAATTGGTCTAACTGCATCAATACGAGGCTCCCAACATGTTTCACAGACTCTCTTTAGTGTTAAATTGGGTAAGGATTTTAAAAGAACGATCTACCTGTTGGAGGACCTGGGGAAGAAATTATACAACGGTTGAATTAAGCCAAAAAATTATTAAATGGCACTTATATTGGGTTTGGCCACGTTGTTAACCACCGGGTTCAAATAATGAGAACTACATGGTACATAAAACGCACATGGATTCATGTTCAATATGTCTTTGAACTCCATTATGCTTTCCCCGTATATTTGCAGCATTGTCATACAGTAGGTTTGGCCCTGCATATTTTCTACATTTATATTGAGATCCAATAGTTCTTTTATTATCCGATCACTTAAGATGATGTCATTTCAGCCAAAAAAAAAAATGGAAGCCAACACATGGTACATCCACCAATCAGATTGGTGGATGTATCATTTGCCGGTCAAATGTGACGTCACAGGCCTTATATAAAGTCTGTCACGTCGTATTTGACCCTAAGAAGCCATCTGATCAACATCTCCCAGACATGTGAAGAAGAAAAAAAGAACTACCCACCCTCCCCGTGACTTTCTTTCACTCCCCCATAGCTTTCTTTCATCCCCCCTCCCCGTGTCTCTTTCACCCCGCTCCCAATGGCTCTCTTTCATCCCCCTCTCTATGTCTCTTGCACCCCCCCCCTTTCTCCCCCCTCCCCTTACTTCCCTTTCCCCCATCCCCTTACTTCTCTCTCCCTCCCCCCTCCCTCCTCCCGTCATGTCCCAAGATCCAAACAGACTTTAATAGAATCTTTAAGTCATTGGTGGCATATTATGGAATGTACTGTACGTGGGACTCTTCTATAAAAAGGGGGGGACTCCTCCTCTCCCTTGTCTATGCGAGATCAACTGCAGCATAGGGGAACTCCTGTGCGGTTATCTTTCGTCCAGGGCAGGCACCGCCCAGGACGGCTATGGGGGGGGCCTGATTGCTGGCTGCTGACTGCTTCCTGATCTGTGTTTCATCGTGTTCTCGCGATGGTGTGACGTCATCGGGTATTGCCTCTCCGCAGAGGCGCGAACTCCGGCAGAGTTCCCGCCACACTCAGGGGGGAAGGAGCTGAAGAAGATGGCCGCTCCGCCAAAGCTGCAGACGGACCAGCTCCGGGAATCTTCGCTGTCACAGCCGCAATAGGTAAGTCTTTAGCCTGAGGGAGAGCAGAGAAGTGTGGAAATGTCTATGGACTTCAGCTTATTTCATGTCGAATGGTTCCGATGGTCTCCCATACGGCGATCCATGATATTTCATGGTCGGACCATGCACCAATCGAGCTAAGGTGCAAAGATATCCGGCTCAGCCGGCCGGGGGCGAACTGGAAACTAAACGAGGCAATCCTTAAGATACCCGAAACCTGCGGGATGATCGGGAACGAAATAGAGCAGTTCTTCCGTATCAACACGGGCTCTGTTGAATCTCACGCGGTACTGTGGGAGGCTCACAAAGCTACACTACGTGGTGTCATTATTAGCATCACAGCCAAGCGGAAAAGGGAAAGAGAGGCCAAGATCACTGCTCTACAATCCAAACTACACACCCTAACATCCAAACACAAACATAACCCTGATATACAATTACTGCAGGCAATCAAAGACACCAAGATAGAATTGAATATGCTATTAACCTCCAAAGCCGATAATTCATTGAGTTGGTCCAAGAGGAAGTTTTATGAAAAAGCCAATCGACCGGATACGATGCTAGCCCGAGCACTACAAAACAGGCAATCTAAGTTTAACATCCAAGCTATACGCTTAAAATCTGATATTATTACGGCCAACCCACAGAAAATAGTAGAAGAATTTGGAGAATTCTATAGATCCCTATATGATGGGAAAAAAGTGGCACATAATCAATATACGAGCACAGCCTTAAGAGATTTCTTAGCTAACTCGAACCTGGGTAGATTGACAGAGTGCGACCGACAGGCCCTGGGAGCTGACTTCACATTGGAAGAGGTATCCCAGGCTATTAAAGA
>WSYH01016925.1:0-12549 GCA_036426205.1 Ascaphus truei
GAGCATAAACCTTCAACTATAGGACTCACAAATCCCACCTTAGTCTCCAGTGTCAAAACAAATCAGTGACCACTAGTTCGACATTCTGCAAAGCAGCCAAGTAAATTTAACTCGAGTAGAAAATAGATATAACCACCAATAAGTATACGAGGCCCTGTCAAATTATTATTCCTGTACCAAGTCTATAAAGAAAATGATACTTCCATTGTAGATGGTGTGCTAGGCTGTGGCATCACACAATGATGCATATTACAAACCAATTCAGGAAGTTATCACCTTTCTTGCACCTCTGAACTCCTGGGTGTCCGCCTCTACAATAAATCCATGAAGGCTTTTCCTGAGGTGCTTTGGGGTCAGAGGTTGGTACGCGCCAGAAGGAATACCTAAAACAACAAAAGCAAAAATCAGAACTATGCTCAAAAAACAAAGCAGAATCCCAACCGCAAGGTAACTGTACGACTTGGGTTTCGTTAGATCTTATTAACAAACATTTTTATATGTTAATATTTCATATAATAAATTCAATTAACTATGTGACTTATTTAAAGCCCTGAGCAACAAATCAACAATTAGAACACTTCACTCGGTTTGAGAAGGAAACACCCAATTATTGGCCACATATTGCTATGCCCTCAGGGCTAAAACTATACATTCATAAACGTCATAGCCAGTTTGCTTTTGCCACCATTAGTAATCCACATCTTCTGCCCATTGATAATGTACTCATCGCACCTTCTTTCCGCTTTGGTCTTCAAACCGGCCACACACAGAACTGCTCCTGGTTCTGTTACACAGTACGCTCTTAAAAAAATAAATTAATAAAAAAAAAACACTAACTGTTTACGAGCAGGTGCTATTAATTAGTTTTGAAAGAATATTGCATTTCCTTTATGTGAATGGAGTAAGATAATGGATGCCAAGACCTGCCTATTCTTTCATTATTTTCCCTCACCTTTAAGCCTAATAACATGAACATATGCCGTTGTTAACTTTACTGCTGAAATCCACTGAAAATACTTAGCACTTGGCCAATCGTTTACATCATCCATAAACCATCACGTGGGTCACAAACAGGAGGCAGCAATGCCAAGATGCCAGTGGCAAACACGACTAACTTAATACAGATGTATAAGAAAGGGACCTAGATGTAGTCTCACACTATCTGTTAAAACGTCTTTTTCTAGCAGAATTGGTGGTAGATTGTTATCCTGTCTGCACGCGAGGTTTCTCCGTCTGGAGATAATATTTCCTTATTACTGGTTGGCTGTTCTTCTTATGGCTTACGTATGCGTGGAGCATCCATCCCATCTCCACAGACAAGTAAACAATTAAGGTTATTACATTTGATATTCTTTGTGACAAATTACAATTCAAACGCTGACTGTATATTGGTGGTGTGACAATTCGGGAGCATACAATGGCTATAACGCAAGTGTCCGCCTTGAAAGTGCCACAAAAAACATCTGTTGGTCGCGTTCATACGCCCCGCGACGGCACTAACAAAAAGGTCATACCTATGAGGCAGGCCATAGAGCGTGCAGCCGATTCTCAGGCAACTATTTTGATTGGTCGCATGCAGCTGTGTCACACTACGCGGTTCAGCCAAGGAGGGCTAACCGCTCACGCGATGTCCGCACGCCTCCCCCCGTCGCTGTGATCACAGCCACAGATCGCTTGACTGACAGGCGTCTGCGTCGCCATGCGCTCCATTGCCTACTATCTCGGCGCCCTTAAGACGCAACGTGGATTACAAACTGTCACTTCTAAAAGAGAGACTTACACACATTAGGGGTTCTTCCGTCATTCTCCCCAAATATTTCTTTTGCTGTGCTTCATTCCCCGCGATGATGACTGGGCATTTGCTGTAAAATAACACTTGTTATAAATCAAGTGTCAGTCAGCATAAGGCAGCAGTGCCAAAATGATGTATTTCATTTCAATAATCTTACTGAACATGGGGTCCCCCATAGCCCGACTAATTGTCCCCCCCACGACCACAGGGAATCCCCTGTCACCAATCACTGAATAACGTTTTGTCCAAGAATACTTGCAGAGTGCAGGGTCAGGCCATGGACCCAGGGCCTGCAGAAAGTGCAATGTCCGTCGAGACAGGGACTTGTTCGATTTTTACTCGTTACTCTGCGCAATATCAGTCTTTGTGACAAACCAGGCGCACACACAAAATACAATATTCAGGCTCCCAAACACAAACCTGGGGGACATGCACAGATACGGTCCGACAGCCGTTTCTTCCCTCTACTGCCCTGCACATGCTCCATGCACATTTACAACAAATCTAAACACTAAATGTAAGTGTTTGATTGCAAAGAACCATGACTGAGGTCTATTAATTGTTGAGTCATTGGAAATCTAAACAAATCATACAAGACTGTTGCTGCCAATATCAGAGCATCCACCATGAATGATCTCATATAGAATGAGTCTCAGGGGTTAACAAATATTGATTACGGCCTGTTTTGATAGACATACATTACAGATAGTGTTTTATTTATAAAATATTTTACCAGGAAGTAAACATTGAGTTACCGTCTCGTTTTCAAGTATGTCCTGGGCATAGTTTAGATAACAATACATGGTTACATTAATGAACAAAGGTTATATTTATAAAGACATTGCAATAAACAGTTTAACTATCTTTCTTGCATATGAACTTACAGATCAGATTAAAATGTGAAGCAGCTTTAGTTTTAAAAGAACTTAAACTGGTGATGGATTTCAAGAGTCCTGGTGTTGTTCCAGTTTGGGGTGGCCGGAAGTAAGAGAAGAGGAGCGGCCGGATACTTGTTGAACCTTGGGACTGTGACAGTCTTTTGGGGTCAGATATCAGGTGATCAGTGCTGCATTGGTAGTGGATGAGGAAGCTGATGTTCAGATAGGCGGGTTGCTTGCCACGAAGAAGGCAAGACAGGAAAAACTAACGTTGTTCTTCTTAGATGTTTATATAAACTGAAAGTGATTGTGAAGGCTCAAAAGCTTTAACCTCATGAAGTTTCTTACGTTGGTCCAGTAATGGCCATCACATCTACAATGCATCATACATTCAAGGACTAGCAGCTAAAATGCTGCATGTATATTAAAAATAAATGAAGCAAGATTTTCAAGAATTGATACGTTTCATGGGATGTAATTTCCTCCTTATATACT
This sequence comes from Ascaphus truei, assembly GCA_036426205.1. Lineage (NCBI taxonomy): Eukaryota > Metazoa > Chordata > Amphibia > Anura > Ascaphidae > Ascaphus > Ascaphus truei. Next base: position 3,166 of record WSYH01016925.1, read on the forward strand.
TACACCAAGAATTGGCTTCAATCGGTCTGAACCCCTGTACATCCATAAGCTATTTCTTCTGTAATAAGACACGTATCAAAAATCCCAAGGGCGAGTCCACCTGCAGCATTACCAAACGAGAAACGCAGACGGGTTTAAGAGCAAGAACCTTTCTTGCATGCAACATGCGGGTGCAAAAAACGGCAGAAACCACCACTTTCTTACCACAAATGTTCCGGTATGTGGTGCATTCATCGGCCAGCCTCCCACGCCCTTTTAATGAGGGGAACAGGATACTGAAATGGAAATAAATGTACTGTTCACTACAGAAAAAATAATAAACTGTCAACAGTGAAAGCGATGTTTACCTACCTCCCCCGTTCTGTCGTAGTGGTGCCCACCGGGGACGATCTCTTCCCTGGCAATTTCTCGGAGGTCGCTTGAAACTCTTTCGTGCGGCTCGCTGAGCGCTATAGAAAAAAAAATACAATAATAAAGTACACATTGTGTTTGGGTTTGGTACGAATATGGTTTTTCATAGGATTTCAGAGGTGAGCTAGAGCAGGGTGCTCAACTCCAACCTCAAGTCCTCCCCACCTCCAAACAGGTCAGTTTTCAGGATACCCTGCTTCAGTACAGGTGCGTCAGAGGCTCCATTGAGCCACCTGTCGAAGGAGGATTCCTAAATCACCTGAACTGTTGGTGGGGCACCTTAGGTCTGGAGTTGAGCACTCCCTGCTCTGGAATAGGTTCCAAAGTAATCTCTGTAGATTCATCTGATTTGACGACGTTCGCTTGGAAGGTGTAGTGTGTATACGAGCCTTGTGCGGTCCCCCTATAATTGCTGCACCCCCGAGATCTATATAAATCGATGTTTTTTAATATTTATTTTTCAAAACCATTGATGTTTCCATGTAATGTAAGTTTCCTGTTTTGTTCTAATATTTTGGATGTGTTTGGTTTAGGATTTTTACCCACTTTTTACGAAAAAGGGTTTGTGGGACATTTTGCTCTACGCCCCTGTACTTTGTGGCTTCGTTGTGAATTAACTATGCTCCCATCCTGACCAAATAGGTGAGGGTAAATAAACTATTTTTGTACTATATATTATTAGCCAAAAGCAGAACACCATAATTTTTGTGATAACATTTAACAAGACCCTTGAAATAAAGCTATTAATTTGTGCAAGAATATACAATGTGCGAAAACTTTGTAAGGAAACTGATATGTTGTTGTATATTAGTAAACTATTTTAGAGAAGAAAAGCCTAAGAAACTCCCACAGAAGAATGGGTATGTTCAAAATATCAGTGTCAATTTATTTATACAAACTAAAATGCAGAATATACAGAACAAGCACCCTACACAATGTCTAAGTAAATCATGCAAGTATAAACAGGTGTAAAGTGGGTGATCAGAACGGTAACGCAGTGGAAGACAAACTCTATATTTAAAGTTTATCGCTCACTGTGTGACCATTCTGATTTTGTCCTGTGTGACACACACACCACAACACCACACCACAACACACCACACCACACCACACACACAAACACACCACGTAGGGTGCTTGTTCTGTAGAGGTCTCTTGTTAGATTGGTTTTAATAGGTGTGTATTAGTGGTTGTATAAATAAATAACTTTTTTTATTTTGACCATACCCTTAAGTGCCCAATTCTTCTGTGGGAGTTTTAGCCTACGTTTGTAGGCTTTTCTTCTCTGTGATTCCTACTGTTTTTCTCCCTTAAGGGTGCCACCCATCCCTTTGGATTATTTGGTTGGTATGGTATTTTAGGGTTGGTGCAAACTCTCTCCTTTGTTTGCAAACATAATTTTGTCTGCTCTGTGGACAGTCCCATTTAAATATTGCCGAATTCTTCATATAAAGAAACAAGCAAATGACAATTGTAACGTGGACATACAATCTGGCATGAATGGCAGAGCACGGTTTTCCTTGACAGTTTAGTTTATATTGATTGCTTGTCACGTTTTTCCTTCAGCTTTCTACAGACTTGTGAATCACAAAACAGCTTGGAGTGCTCTGTATGGATAGTGACAGTACTCCTGCTGGATTAAAAAAAAAAATGGGAGTTCGATATTCTTATCTCTAGCCATTTATACAATCCTTCCTGCCAAAGGGCAGCTGTCCAAAGTAAAATACATTGCAATTTTGATGCCCAGTAACACTCACCAAAACTAAAGCCAGGACGGCAGTCCTGCGGGATGCCTCAGCATGAGGATGGGTGGACTGGGACCTCCAGCCATGTCTTGTGATACACTGCAGCACCTGTGAAGGAGAACCCACAAACAGCTGGAATGCATAGTTCCTTTATTACACAAGCAGATATGACCGTGACAACATTGCTGCACAACAGGATTTGCATCTGTACCGTTTGTGCAATTACTTATAAAGCCATTTTAGTTATGTTTTGTTTAAACAATTTTTCTCTAGGGCATATTTTGTCATATTTCTTATTTAATATTAAAAGCGAAAAACAATTTGTAATAATAGCAACCTAGTTTATACATTTATAATTTACTCTGTCGGCACATGATATACGATTAAAGAATTGAATATTACAGTATACAATTTATCTAATGTTTGAGCTATACCGTGTTACTCGATACATGTAATGTGACATATTAATGAACTGTGGGGTGATGATGTGGATTACTTGCATCTTGTGTACATGGAACGTTTAAATATGATTACTTCCCAAAGGTTTTGTAGATGTGTTACACTTATGTATAACACACATCCTTGCTTTATAAAGGCTTGAATACCATCGTTCAAAATAGGTTCTACATTGGTTTATTTTACGCTCCCCACGGGGAAGGTGCACCATTATGGTTTGTGCCCTTGGGGGAATGCCATCGGATTCATATATGGCTAAGAAACAGTACAAGCAGCATTTTAATTAATCTTTGACAAAGTGCCAAGCTTACACAAAACATGTTAGGACTTTTTTTGTCTATTTTTACTTCTCGTGACTTTGTAAAAAACAGTTTTATTTCCCATGCTATCAGAGCCTTGGAATGTTTTTGTGTGCATTGCAGGCATTTTTTGTTGCTCTGGGTTAAACATTTAAGTTGCCAATAATAGATGGAATCGAAATCTACTGGGCTCCAACATTGTTCGCTTCAGTCAATTCTAAACTGGTTTACTGTGACTCGTACAAAAAGGTTTCAGAAATGCATCCTGACCATAACTCATAGGGAAATGTGTCCTATAGATTAAGCATTTTATGTGAAATAAATACTATCGCAAAAACCTTCCCAGTGCAGAGGAACCGGCAGCGCGATGCGCCACGTGACACGCCGGTGATCATGTGATGCGCCTGGACCCCAGACACAGAAGTGGAGGGCGCCCCACCTGATTTTCCCCTAGAAAAACAGGCCAGGAGAGATTGGCCCTGTAGTTTGAGAATGTTTTTTGTCCCTGCTTTTGAAGACTGGGACATCTCTGGTGCAGTTTTCTAGGTCTTAGGGATATGCCCTGCAGACAGAATAGAGTTGACTAGGGAAGCAAGCGGTTTGGCAATAGTTGAGGCACAAAGTCGTAGGTACATAGATTGCAGTAAATCAGGTCCACATTGGCTGCTTAGTTTTAGTTTGAGGAGCATTTGTGTAATCTCTCTTCAGACACGGGACATATTAAAAATTGTGGGCAGGTGTTGGGAGGAGGGTGGGGCTATTGGGGTACTCAGAATAAGGTTAATGTTTGTAGTTCAGTGTTTCGTTTCGCTAATAATTGCACACCCCACAAAGTAATCATTGAATGTATTTGCACGGTCAGTGGATGGTTTGTTAGAGTAATAGCCTCCTTAGTGATATTACTTTGTTGTTGATGGCTAGAAGACTGGAATATATTGTTGGTGACTTTCCAGAAGTAGCTGGGTTTGATGTATTCTGGAGGAGATTGTCAGAGTAATATTGTTCTTTTGCGTGTCTTGTTTGCTGTGTACATATTCCGCAGGCATCTGTTGTATTAAGATCCTTCGTAGTGTCAGTTACTTTGTAGCTTTTCCCACAAGGCATCTCTAAGATAGTAGAGCGCTTATAAGGTCGGTTGTAAACCCACGGAAGGTGGGCCCCGTCTCTTATTCTGTGAGTGGAGGATGGTATCAGTTTTAAGAACTCGATTGGAAATAGTCAAGTGCAGAAGCAGGTTCGGGAATTTAGTCTATTCTGTACCAAGGGTAGTTGGTAAAGTCAACCAGAAACTTAGTGGGTTTAAAGTTGCTAAATGTTCTAGTGGAAACTTAGGCTTGATTGGGGTGGTTCTGATTTTCCTTGCACAGTACACTATTGCATGGTCACTGAAAATGTCAGCAGGATACCAGAGGATTGGATTCTGCTGGGACTGAGGAGAGAATCCAGTCTAGCAAGGAATGGTTGTGAATTTCAGGTTTGTCCATGTGGGTTGGGAAATGAGTTGCGTTAGGTTAAGTACTTGCGTTGTATCTGGATTTTGGTGTTTTTTAGGATCGAGCCAATTGTGAGAGCACGAGAAATTGCATGTGAGCACTCATTGTGGAGAGAGACACCGCAGAAGGGGATCTCAGCTTGGCGGAGTATTACGGTCAGGACCTGCACCATCTTTGCACCCAGACCTCTCCAGTATCCCTCCCCTCTCAGGATAGTTGCAAGTTTATTCATGCTATATATTTTTATAATTTGTGATTGTACAGCCCAATTGTGGGGATTTTAATGGATTACAATTTTATTGCTCTCAGTGCGCCTTTCTGCTTTTCTTTTTTCGAGCCAATTGTAGTTGAAAATCCAAGAACTAGCAGCTCACTCTTCTCATTCAGAAAGGAAATTGAGCCAAGAAACTGGGCAATAATCAGGACTGTAGAGTGGTGGTAGATGCCAGCAATCAAGATGGGCTTAGGAAAGGGGAGGCAGATTTTGCCAACTAGGATTTCAAGAGAGAGGGTGTGCTTGGGGGCAATTTAGCAGCTTAAATTGTAATGTGTCTGCAAAATAAAATAACACCCACTCCTCTCTTTGACCCATCTTTCCTAGAAATGGGTATCCCTGATGACAATATTTGCATCAAGGGTTAGCCATGTTTCTGTGAGGTGTCTGGGTGTATAAAAATGAAGCTCAAGCGTTTCAGATGCTAGCAGGACATGCTCAGGAAACGAGATACCAACATTATACGAGTTAAACTCAGACTCCCAGGGCGACCTGCTGCTTTAGTGCATGTGAGTAACAGAATTCATACGATTAGCAGGCAAAGCCGTCAATCACACAACAAACTCATTGGTCCTCTCGTTTTGCAATACCAACAGCAAACATGATACAAAGATGAAGCACTACTGTAGAGTGTCATTAACAGTTGTGAGAACTTTGCTGAACCAAGATTTTACTCCTGGAGTTCCAGATTATAGCTGCCAACGGCCAATTCAGGAGAAGATTGGGAATATCTTCAACAACAATTAAAAATATGCCCCAGATACCAATAATTATTAGTAAAAATAATGAAGAAACATGACAATTACAAAGTTAAAGTCATCCTAGAATGGACGCAGTGTAAATAACATTCAGAAGCAGGCTGTGCAAACAATATTTCAATACAGTCAATAGTATAGAACGATACATATTCTCATAGGTCTATGCTTTGCAACCAAATAAGACAAGATTTTTGGGGGGCAGATTGAACTGAGAAACTGCTGCCAGGTGGGTCCTACAATGTATCGACACTGGCAGTGAAGGGGTATAATCACGATACCTAGTTCACGAATTACTTCTTACTCATCAGGCGCCTGGGATATTTTATTTCACCTTTGCTCTAGTAAACCTTCACCAGCAGTTGCAGATAGATATGGTATGTGCTAGTCACATTACACAGCATATATGTGGGGAAGATTGCCTGGCACCAACGTCCTTCAGCCTTACAGTTAGCACAGGGCGGGCAACTTCAGTCCTCAAAGGCCACCAACAGGTCAGGTTAAGGATACCCTGTTCCAGCACAGGAGGTCAGTCACTGAAAACCTGATTGTTGTTGGGGTGGGAGGGGCTAAGCACTCCTGCTGTAGTATATAGCAAGAGAGACAGGAACGGAGAGGAGTATATAGGACCCGGGAGGGAGTTATAGGACTCCGGAGAGGAGTTATAGGACCCCGGGAGAGAGTATATAGGACTCCGGGAGAGGAGTATATAGGACCCCGGGAGAGGGATATAGGACTCCGGGAGAGGAGTATATAGGACCCGGGAGAGGAGTATATAGACCCCGAGTAACATTACAGCAGTATACTTCCCGAGCATGTGAATCTGGTGATGTGCGATAGAACGGTGGTTGTGGTGAGGGGGGGGGGGCGATCAGTTTGGGGGTTGGTGGTGAGGGGGGGGGAGTGTTTTGGGGGTTTGTGAGGGGGGGGAGGGAGTTTTGGGGGTTTTGGTGTGAGTGGGGGTGGATGAGTTTTGGGGGTTGGTGGTGATGTGGGGGGGGTTTTGGGGTGTGTGTGGTGGGGGGGGGAGGAGTTTTGGGGTTTGGTGGGTGAGGTGGGGGGAGGGAGTTTTTTGTGTTTGGGGAGAGTTTTTGGTTGGTGCTTGGGGGGGGGGGAGTTTTGGGGTTGGTGGTGAGTGTGGGGGAGGGAGTTTTGGGGTTGGTGGTGAGTGGGGGGGGGGGGAGGGAGTTGGGGGGGCGGGTGTGTGGGGAAGCCGGGCACAGAATGACAGCGCTAAGTAAAGAGATCCATCCGCGTTACAAAGATGTGGAGAACAACAGAGGTAATAAGCCGGAGCTCGGGGGGCGCGGCCCTGTAACACACGGGGATGGGGGTTACTGTCCAAAGGACATTATGTAACCTGGACCGGGGGGAGCAAGCCGGACACCGAGGGAGCCGCTGAACAGCCCTTACAAGGTCACCGCTTACCCTGTGCGCCCTCAGAGCAACATGTCCCCCACCACACCGCCCCGCGCGGACACCTCACAGATATATCGGCGCTTTTTCCTCCCCTTTATAGTCTATACTCACATGACCGGAAACCCAAATACGTCACCGGTGTGAAGTCTGCCGCCCACTTGGTTCCTGGCAAGCCAATGTTGCCACCTGCAGGATGCCCGTGTTTTACAGTCATTATAAGTCTCAGTTTCACGTCATTGTTTAAATAAAGTTCTCATGCACCTGTGGGTGCATATTTATTGCAAACAGCACTTTCTCACTAAAAATGCATTTAAAAAAAACATTCTTTAGTTCCAGCACACCATCTATATACCAGGACCCTATATACAAGGACTCTATACAATAGGACCCATATATACCAGGACCCCATCTATATACCAGGACTCCATATACAAGGACTCTATACAATAGGACCCATATATACCAGGACCCCATCTTATACCAGGACTCCATATACAAGGACTCTATACAATAGGACCCATATATACCAGGACCCCATCTATATACCAGGACTCCATATACAAGGACTCTATACACATAGGACCCATATATACCAGGACCCCATCTATATCCAGGACTTCCATATACAGGACTCTATACAATAGGACCCATATATACCAGGACCCCATCTATATACCAGGACTCCATATACAAGGACTCTATAAAATAGGACCCATATATACCAGGACCCCATATCCCAGGACTCTATATACCAGTACCCCATATACCAGGCATCTATATACCAGTAGCACATATACCAGGACTCTATATACTAGGACTCTATATACCAGGACTCTATATACCAGGACCCCATATACCAGGACACCATATACCAGGACCCCATATATACCAGGACCCCATATACTGCACTAAAGATAAATATTCTTGATAATGAAAAGCAGAAGATTTTTTATTTTTTATTTATAAAAATGTGTTACCAGGAAGTATTACATTGACAGTTACCTCTCGTTTACAGGTATGCCCTGGGCACAGAGTTATAACAATAAATGGTTACATTAAAAGAACAGAGCTATACAGTCAATTCACAGACATTTCATGGACAGATAGAGTAGGAAAATTGGGTACAAAGGGATAAAGGGCTTGTGATTTTCCAATTTAAATAGAGCAGCTTTAACATCACTTTAACTTCACCAAACAGCAGCAAACGTCTCACACCCTTTTGCTGCACTTCGGCTGCGCCAAAGGCTGTCCGCCTTTGGGGCAAAGCAGATGTACACTTGGGTGGTTGATTTTCAATGCAGCTGTGAACAAACAGTTATTTGTCCTCTTGGCTCATTAACATTCCAGTGGGTGGGGTTGACGTACCACAAAGTACAAGGAAATGTTAACCCTTAGCACGCTGGCCCCTTGCAGAGGGGAGCAGCTCTTGGGGAGCCTCATCAGGCTGTCAGCCTTTGGGGCAACGCAGATGTACACGCAGATCACATTGAATGTGTCACCTTTGGTTTCCATTTAAAGTAGCTGTCCTCCTAGAGTTAAAAAAAAAAAAAACAGGATTGTCTTAATCTCTGGCTTCTGAGGTTACCATAATAACCTTTACACTGCACTGGGCTCTGGGAAAAGCTTCATTTCTAACCTCGCGGACACTTCAGGGCTTGTTCTAATACAGCAGCTGAAGTGGCTGAGAATACCATTCAAAAAGGGTGCTTTTATATTCAGCGGCTAATATCCGGAACCAAGCATCAGAATTAAAAATATATAAACAAGTGTTTGAAAGAGCAAGAAGATATCTCTTAAAGAAAATAAATACATACATGCTTACTGCTGCTTTAAAACATGGATGTTTCTCTAGAACGGGTGGCCAACTCCAGTCCTGAAGAGCCACCAACAGGACAAGTTTTAAGGATATCCCTGCTTCAGCACAAGTTGAGTTGAGAATAAGGGGGTGTATGAAGTGCGACGGGTGACTGGGGAGTGTGTTGAGAATAAGGGGGTGTATGAAGTGTGACGGGGTGAATGGGGAGTGTGTTGAGAATAAGGGTGTGTATGAAGTGGGGTAAAAGTGGCTGAACGTGGAGTGTATAGGAAGAAGGTGGGTATGCTGGGCGTATGGTGCGTGTGAGAAGGGGTGTGTGAGATCTGATGAGAAGGGGTGAGTGAGATCTGATGAGAAGGGGTGAGTGAGATCTGATGAGAAGGGGTGAGATCTGAAGAGAAGGGGTGAGTGAGATCTGATGAGATGGGGTGAGTGAGATCTGATGAGAAGGGGCGAGTGAGATCTGTTGAGAAGAGGTGAGTGAGACCTGTTGAGAAGGGGTGAGTGAGATCTGATGAGAAGGGGTGAGTGAGATCTGATGAGAAGGGGTGAGTGAGATCTGATAGGAAGGGGTGAGTGAGAAATGATGAGAAGGGGCGAGTGAGATCTGATGAGAAGGGGTGAGTGAGATCTAATAGGAAGGGGTGAGTGAGACCTGATGAGAAGGGGTGAGTGAGATCTAATAGGAAGGGGTGAGTGAGACCTGATGAGAAGGG
>WSYH01016926.1:0-12549 GCA_036426205.1 Ascaphus truei
GGAGACTTCATCCAGCAGTGGGGAGACACGGGCTGGGGAGGATGGGATGAGGGAATGTGTGGGAGCGACGTGGAGAAGACAGGCTGTAACCGCAGGACCTGGGAGATCACTGGGGAGGCTTCATCCAGCAGTGGGGAGACACCGGCTGGGGAGGATGGGATGAGGGAATGTGTGGGAGCGACGTGGAGAAGAGGCTGTAACCACAGGACCTGGGAGATCACTGGGGAGGCACTGGATGAAGATATATATATATACACACACACACATACATATATATATATATATATATACATACACACACTGTTTATGAATATCGAGAGACGATAGATACACACACACACCTGTGTGTCTGATTAATCTGGATAAAAAGTTATTGTTGCCCCTGTTTTGCAGTTGGGGGATCACTGAATCACTTTCCATGTGCGACAATCCCAAGTAATGTGGGAGGTGCCGGGATTAGCAGAGTTGCAGACAGACCACAATAGCGCAGGTGAGTCCATCCGCCCAAAGAAATAGAGAGAGATAAAGAATGAAGAGAGAGAGAGAGAGAGCGAGAGAGCGAGAGAGAGAGAGAAAAGAAAGGAGAGGAAGAGAGAGAAGAGAGGAGTAGAGAGAGAGAGAGAGAAGATGGGGAAGAGAGAGAGAGAAGATGGGAAAAGAGAGTGGGGATGGGGTGAGAGAGGGGGATAGAGAGAAAAGGGGGAGAGAGAGAAAAGGGGGAGGGAGAGAGATACCAGCAACGTTTACATAATTTTAATAAGGAAAGCACAAGAATAAAGTGTACGCACGGGTTATCGTGACTATGTATTTTATTTTTTCCTGCCGCGGCCTGGGTCTTGCAGTCGGACTGAAGAATGGTCCCCCAAGCTAATCGGAGTTTGACGGGCCTGCTGCAGGTGTCGGTGCAAACTCGCCGCGAGGCTGAGAGCACGCGGTATGGCGCGGTGAGAATGTATACAACAAGTGTTCTGATAACCGCGGACTTCTTTAAGTATTGTTACATTGTAACGAACGTATAATTTGAATATTCACTCATAACTGCCCGACACATAAAAGTAATATACCTACACCACTTAGTTTCATTATTTTTTTTTAATCCTTTAATTTGACCTTTTATCTTTATTTAGCTGAAAAAATGTCTGACGTATAAAAGAAAAAACACGAGTCTGGATGTGAAGAAAAGAAAGGAGCGTTAAAAAAAGATGAAGGGATCTTTACTCAAATGTATGAATGTGGCCACGGAAAGCAGTTCTGCCAATCTAGCCGTAGCAGAAATAACGCGAAACGCGGCCAAACAATGAGAAGCAGATGTTATTACTGCTGAACAGGGAACACATGTCAGGCTGACCCAGAAGTAATGTTCCAGTTAGGTTTGCCAGGCGGCTTCTCCAAATATACTGGACACAATGGTGAAAGGTGTGACGCGCACCACGCACACCCCTCTCCGCTCCATGCTGTTTCCTCCTTACCTTGGCCCAACCCCCAGGCTCCTGATTGGCTGCATTACCCAGCAACAGATCAGGATGGAGGAAGCTGCCCAGCCCCCTAGCAACAGCCCTGCTCGGGGAAGTCTCGTGGCTCCCCCAAGCTGGTCAGGTCACTATGTCCAGAGAGGTAACACCGGACACACACATGTCCAGAGAGGTAACACCGGACGCACACATGTCCAGAGAGGTAATCCCGGACACACACATGTCCAGAGAGGTAATACCGGACACACACATGTCCAGAGAGGTAATCCCGGACACACACATGTCCAGAGAGGTAACACCGGACACACACATGTCCAGTGAGGTAACACCGGACACACACATGTCCAGAGAGGTAATACCAGACACATACATGTCCAGAGAGGTAACACCGGACACACACATGTCCAGAGAGGTAATACTGGACACACACATGTCCAGAGTGGTAATACTGGACACACACATGTCCAGTATTACCTCCAATTTTTTATTGGACAGTGTCCAAATACAGGACAGTCCGGTTCAATACTGGATACCAGGCAGCCCCAGTTCCAGTAGAAGATGTGATGATAGCCATACCAGAGACAATGGAGAGAAAAAATAATCAGATTTAGTTTTGAAAATAAACGATTGCAGTGATCGAGTGGAATGGGAGATCACTGCCGATCTCATAACTTATTATGCAGAAAAGATCCCTTTATAGAATTTTGGCGAGCAACATACATAGCACTGTATGAGAGGTTTATAGCAGCAGTTCAAGCAATATTACATGTGTGTTTTTGAAAAAAAAATTTTTTATCAGTTCTGTACTATGAGAAAATACTTGTAGCATAAAAAATATATATATAAATATATAATGTTTTACAAGACATTTTGTAATGTTTCTAATGTAGGAAGCATTTCCACAGTGACGGCCCCTTCCCCTTCTGATAGGGTCTGGCTCTTGAGACCCGTCCTCTCTCTAGCAGTGCACCAATTGTATCTAGTAACTGCCCAGTCACATAATATTGCTGGACTACATTGCCCACAATGCTGTGCAAGAACTGAATTAAATAACCCGAGCAAGCGATCGATTACAGGAGAACGGCTCGATCTGCAGCTTAGCTAATCACGTGTCAGTGTGCAGATTGTATAGATGCACATATTGAATGGGGGAAAAAATATATATATTTTTTTTAAACGGCAGCTTGAACTGCAGCTTTAAGGTTCTTCCTGACAGATATATGTCCAGTGATTTTGCAGTTTACTTTTCCTATTTTCAGGTCAATACATTTTTTCCCCCAGGTCTCAAACTTTTTTGTAGGCCCTTAAATGTCTCGGTGGCCCCTGGCACACGGCATACTGCGCCGAATGGGTAAAATGGCCTTGTCTGCACCTCACAGGCAGCTCTCACGCTGGCGTTCCCACATTGTGGTAGGTGAGCAAATATTCAATGAGCTGGAAGGTCCTGAATTCAGATGCCCCTGTGCCCCTCACACAGTGCTAGGCAACACACAGGACCCAGTTTCCCACAGTGTGCTGGGACTGCCGCCCCTTCTATCGCAGCGTGTTGTTGTTGAAACTGCTTATTTATAGGCTAGAGCAGGGGTGAGTCAACTTCAGCCCTCAAGGGCCACCAACAGGCCAGCTCTTTGGGATATCCCTGCTTCAGCACAGGTGGCTCAGTCGTTGAGTGAGTCACTCGTTGACTAAGCCACTTATTGAACCACCTGTGCTGAAGCAGGGCTAGAGGATCATAGTGTACAACGCACACTGTTTCTCCGGACCTTTGGGAATAACTGATGACACCAGAAAGCAAACCTTTAGGTTTGCGGTCGAGAAGGGTGTGCGTGTGTGTATATATACTGTATGTGTGTACACACACACACACACACACACACACACACACACCGTATTCCCATTACAAAGACCATTAATTTTTCACATGACAACAAAGTTCTCATTTAAAGGGTCATTACATATTTTAAGAAAACTAATTACATTGAGAAAACGCCACCCCTGATGTAAATGTAACCGAACGATTCTCGTTGTGCGGGGAAACGACATATTAAATCGGGTCCTGGGTGTCCAGTTTCTGATGTATAATAAACCCTGCATCGTCACGGGCGGAACAGATTAGAGGCATTCTTTGGAGCTGAGCAATGCACACAGAAGAGATAGGAAATATAAGGTTAAATCCTAATGCACAGGACATCAGAATCCCTGTCAAGAACAGACAAAACACCCACAGGCAACTTAAAACAGACTTCAGGTTCAAACAGAGGCTTGAAAGCCCGGAAAATACTGAACTGCAGAAGAAATAACAAATACAGAACAATGCACTGCACATTCTGTTATCCTAATGGGCGACAGGAGGAGACCTTACACCAAACCCAGCTTGTTCTCTACAGCAAGTACAACTTCTTTGGTTAAAGCGCCGTGACACTGGGATAAGCGGCAGAGAAAGTAGTGCGGTTTTGACACCTGGATGATGCAGCTGGTTCAGATATACTTAACACAGCACTTTATATTAGCATGGCCCATTGGCATGGCTGCATTTCAGTCCCACCTCATCTTTAAGGGGAGCCAGGGCTGGGTCATCGTGCTCATGGAGACGCCCGTAGGAACCGTTCACATGGAGGACAAATTATTCCATTCAGGGTACGGACGGTCTGCGCTGGAACGTTTCGACAAGGCGTCACTGCCGGCGCTGGAACTCGCTCTGTGTACAAAGGCTGACCAGAAGGAATTTCGCGTCTGCGCATATTTGTAAAAAGTGAAATACAATGATTCGAACCACGAGCTCTGTGGTACAAAACGCGGAGATGTATGAGCGCGCAGAAAGTGCGGTTAGAAGTTTGTTGCCACTCCATCTTCTGCTCGCGTTTCCACGAAATGTAGTAACGTTTCTTACATCTGGCGCCAATTGTTGGCCACAAAAGATTACGCCACCTCAGAAATGGCGGATTTTTTTCAACGCAAACACAAGGTGCAAAAGTGACGCAGGGAGACGCAGTTCGTTACATCTGTGCGTCGTGTAACTCCACCCACTAACTCCCCAAATCGCAAGGCGACATAAACGGCGCAAAACATGGCGCAAAGACTTTCATATAGTGACGCAGATGACGCAATATGAAAATGACACAATTTTGCACCACATTTGCCCCGATACATCCCAACCAAAGTCTCACATACTGTACACGTAACAGCACACGTAACGCCCATTGTGCGTCCGGCTGTATATCGGGGCCTGTCTCTGTGCCTATCCGCTGTTTGATAAGGCACAGATCTAGGAAACTCTGTGTTTAACCCATGCTGTGCTGGGGGGCGCAGCCACTCACGGCGCCTGGATGCTTTTCGTGACCCTGCAGCGGTACGCGGAGTTGCTGACGCCTCTGTATTCACTCATACTGCGCACGCCGGGAACAGACATCTAATTGAATCACCATGGCCGGTTTCAGCTGGTTTTCTGCTCACATTTAGATCTGTGATGCAGCTTTTAAAGGAATAACATATTTTCTTCTATGGACCTGTGCGCAAACTGGGGGCCGCACAACATTTTCGAAGGGGAGCGCCGAACGCTTAGAGAGGCCCTGCGCTCTTCCCCACAGCATTTAAACTGAGAAGAGCGCGGGACCTCTGGAACGGTCTGTCACCGTCGCTCCGGTTTCTCCTCCTGCATCTTCTGATAGCGATGACGCGTCACCATGACAACGTGACATCACATGTCGCCGCAGAGATGAGGTAAGAAGGCAGAGGGGGTCGCGTAGTTTAAAAGTTTGCACACCCCTGATAGACTATAGAAATGTGTGCCCATATTTCTCTTATAGTAAGCTGCAGAATACACTCACTGCGAGGACAAAAAACTACTGATCCAATGTATAAATAAGCTTTAATTATACACACGTGCACAGGGCCACCGACCGAGTGGGGGGTAGGGGGAGTCAACGGCTGAGCCACCTGTGCTGAAGCAGTGATATCCATAAGGGCTGGAGTTGGCCGCCCTTGCTGTAGAGGAACCTCAGCCTGATCACCACCAGAGCAGGTACATTCTGTTCTGATACCCGATCCCTCATTTGGCAAGCTAAGAGAACCTATTGAATTCCCGCCTTCCCCAACCTCCCTCCCCCCTCCGAAAACCCGAGTCACGTCACATTACACAGTAACGTTGAGCAGACCCAACAAAGAAAGATGGATTTGTTATTGATCGGATACCTAACACACTGCCTGGTCCTTCCATCCTATGTGGCTAAAGTGACGGCATATATACGAGGAACCGCTAAATACGGGCACACGCCTTATTATTCATGCATTTTGGGATTCTGACACGCTCACCCTACACCCTGAAAGTGATCATCCTCCACTGTATGATGAAGCTATGAAAATCAGGAGTAGCCAACTCCAGTCCTCAAGGGCCACCAACACGCCACGTTTTCAGGATATCCCTGCTTCAGCACACATGGCTCAG
This sequence comes from Ascaphus truei, assembly GCA_036426205.1. Lineage (NCBI taxonomy): Eukaryota > Metazoa > Chordata > Amphibia > Anura > Ascaphidae > Ascaphus > Ascaphus truei. The sequence goes on from WSYH01016926.1 coordinate 5,917, forward strand.
TCAAAGACTGAGCCACTGATTGAGCCACCTGTGCTGAAGCAAGGATATTAGTAAACCCTGATCTGTTGGTGGCCCTCGAGGACTGGAGTTGGCCAGTTAATGTCTGAGCCACTGATTGAGATACCTGTGCTAAATCTGGACCTGGTCTGCTGATGGCCTTTGAGGACTGGAGTCTGCCACCCCTGGTCTAAGTACTTCAATTCCCCTCTCCCATCAACCCCCACAGCCATCCAAAAAAAGGGGTATTCCTTCTGGAGATTTTAAGATGTTACAGGACAGCACCATCTTTGCCATAATGTCTCCGCTACCACTGATCTCCAAACCACAGAACCGATAGTGGAAGATTCTGCTTTGGTATTTGCATAGTTCTAATCAGCATTGTTGGATATTTTGAGCATGTACCGTGGAATGCAGATGTAACGCCCCAGTGAAATGAAACCAAAACAGGCAAAGTGGAGCAGCCAGACTACCCAGGAATTATTTTGTGTTAGCGATTTCTTAGCATTCAAAAAAAATGGGGGCCATCTTTAAAAATGGCGCAATTTATAGCATATCACTTTTTGTTTTAAAAACAGAGTGCACGAAACAGGTGCATTAAACTGCTTCAGTCGTGTAATTCTGCAGTGGGCAAGAATGCAATTATTGTGGCTCACGTACATTTAAGGTGGCATCTTCCGGACAAAATCATGCAACTTGAACAAAAACCGAAATCGAACCCATCCAAGACAATTTATAGAGCCCTGTCGGGAGCAGGACCAGAGTTAAAAAAGATTCAACTAGAGGAGGTAGAGCGAGCGCTAAAATGGACTAACCCACTGTACTACGAGAAGGGGAACAAGTCAGACAAGAAGGGGAACAAGGCAGACAAGAAGGGGAACAAGGCAGACAATAAGGGGAACAAGGCAGACAAGAAGGGGAACAAGGCAGACAGGCGAACAAACTAAGGGGAGCAAAAGCCAGAACGCCAATCCCTACCATTAGATGCAAAAATGGCCTGACCACCTACAACGACCAGGAGAAAGCCCGAGAGGTCTCCAAGTTCTACCCGGACCTGTACGACCTGAACTCGTTGGAGGGGCTCCCTCACCCATCGAACACTGAAGCCATCGCGAGATATCTGGGCTCTTGTAACCTTCCACCACTAACAGAAACAAGTAATCTAAAAACGGTAAGATCGCACAACTGGAACTGGTAAATGTGATTAAAAACCTCAAGTTAAATAAATCCCCGGGACCTGACGGCCTACCGAATATATATTATAAAAAAATCCTCACAAACCTATCACCATGTCTACTTGAAATGTTCAATTCATTTATAGAAGGGAGAGCGATCCCACGGGCCCGACCACTGGCAACCTAGCAATCATTCACAAATCGGGTCGAGACCACCTCCAACGTGGGAGCTACCGACCCATATCCTTACTGAACTCGGGCATTAAAATATATAGCCAGATATTGCCCAATAGGCTAAACCCAATCCTACCAAGGCTTATCAACATAGATCAGGTGGACTTTATCTCCGGCAGGCAGGCCTCAGATAATACCAGAAAAATAATTCGACATTATAGAACATGTACACTCCACCAAAACAAGGGCGATTCTACGAAGTCTTGACGCGGAGAAGGCCTTTGATAGGATCAATTGGTTATTTCTAGACAAATCTTTACAGTCTTTTGGCTTCTCGGCCCCTTTCTGGAAGGGGACAGAGCTCACTATCACTCCCCCAGAGCCTTGGTTAAACTACCAGGCAATAGCTTTGAAACTATAAGCATCAAGAATGTCACGAGACAAGGATGTCCGTTGTCCCCCCTCCTTTTTGCATCTCGATAGAGCCTCTAGCGGCAACAATAAGATCTCACCCAGATATCCAGGGAATAGACATCAGAAACAGAGAGTGTACGATCTCGCTATTCGCGGATGATGTCATTTTGACACTGGCCAACCCTCTGAGCTCACTACCAAACCTGATGAAATCTTTAGGCAAATTCGGCAGGCTGTCAGGGAACAAGATAAACAAAGATAAGTCGGAGGTACTGAACCTATCCCTCCCGGACACAGAAGCTAAGCGTTTACAATTTTTTTTTTCATTTAGGTGGTCAATATAACATCTCAAATATCTAGGAGTCAACATCTCCAAAAACGTACAACACTTTATGTAGGAGCAACTACCTCTCTCAATTCGACAACATTAAGAAGGACTTACTGGGCTGGAGCAACCACCAGATATCATGGTTCGGACAAATAGCATCAGTAAAAATGAATATACTCCCTAGACTACAATGCTACTTCCAGGCTCTCCCAATTCATGTCCCAAGAGAGGAATTAAGAAATCTACAGAATAAAATATTCACGTTTAGCTGACAGGGGAAGAGGCCCAGGATAGCTAGATCTGTCCTACTATCTTCCGGATCAAGAGGAGGTCTGGGTGTCCCGGACATAAACAGATACTATTAGGCGGCCCAATTATGCCAAATAATGGTATGGAAAGCTGACCCGGCAAAGTTTTGCTGGGTGGAAATGGAGTCAAACCACTCAAAGAACAGCCCACTGCCCGACTTGCACAGGCTGCCAGGAGAAAAAAAACCAAGGCCAAAGAAGCCCAGAATTAGGCCCAAAGTAATTCACCATGAGCATATGGGCTAAGGGTAAAGGAACATTTTTAACTCACAGCAAATGTTTCCCAGCGTACACCCCTCTTTAATAATCCAGACTACCCACCAGGCGTGGGATCGTGCCACTTCGATCAGTTAAAAGAGAAAAACACTAGAATGACTGGGGAATTCTTTCACAAAGGTAAAATTCTAAGCATACAAGAGCTCAGGCTGAAATACCAGGCCCCAGATATACCTCTTTTCCAATACATGCAGATACGGCTCTTCCTACTATCTACCCTGAAAGGAGCCGGGGTTGCCGGCACTCTCCAAATTCAAATCTCTCTGCAAAGACGCAGGATATAAGAAGGTTTTAATAACAAAGATCAACGCAGGGATCGAAGATACAGGGAATACCCCAAACCATAGATATATGATTAAATGGGCAAATGATTTAAGGGATCAAAATTGACAGAGGACTGGGAGGACATATGGGACAAAACCTCCATCTGCACGGTCACAAAAGAAAATATATACAAAATAATCTACCAATGGTACCTCCCACCATCGAGACGGAAGCAGATCTTCCCAGAAACCTCTGATCAATGCTGGAGGGCTGGCGGACAGGTCGGCGATATGGTTCACATATGGTGGAGCTCTCCGGCAAATCCAAATATACTGGTGGATGATACAAGAAATTATCCGAGAAACAACTGGTCTACCAATCCCACCTGATCCCCTGGTATACGTACTAGCCAAACCGATCGAGGAAGTTCACTTCCCGACCCAACGCCTGATCTCACATATTCTGACTGCTTCCAGGTGCGCAGTAGCGGCAGCCTGGAAGAACCAGTCACCGCCCACCAGATCAATGGTGACAAATAGAATTGGGGAAGTGATGCTGATGGAAAGACTCCCGGCCTCTCTCAGGCATTCAATCGCCAAATTCTACAAGACCTGGGAGCCATGGCTGGGAACTGAAACTTACACTTAAAAAGACTTAGGTTTAAACTCAAATGCAAACTTGAATATAGGTAAATTCAGATAGGCTGTAGACTAGAGAGGCAACAGAGGCCTAGGAATCAGGAGAAGTCAGGACAGGATGGGAATGTCGAGAGAGGAGACAAGAAAACTAGGCAAGCCACGAACCAGGAAACAGTCAATCAACCAACCATCAACAAAGAATAAATGATGATCGAAGGTACCCCCCCCCCACTTGTCTGCATCTATATGTATGTGTATTTTAATTTTCTATGTATAATATTGGCTGAATATTTTGGACGGTGGCCCTTAAACAAGGTGCTGTAAACATAAATGACGAAAATTCAATAAAAATTATTTGTACAAAAAAAAAAAAAATAGTTGGCATCTTCCACCATCGTTCTTTTTCTTTGCCGTTGCCCCACTATATTGGCGTGCCCTTCGGACCCCAAGAGGAGAGCCCGGCACTGCTGTGTGGCACAGATATGGTTAATCTACTTGTTGTGGAAACTGCCCTTAGCAGCTAACCTGCCTGTTAAACCGGATTACAAGTAATTGCCACATTCCTCAGCAGCACGATACGTTGTGTGCTGCAAAGCGTAGAAAATACTGTCCGCTCGAAGCTTTCCCGTGCCACATTAGATTATTCTGCCGCTGCGTGTACACACGAAGCTCAAAGCAGCCAGCACTGCGCTGGTTTCTCGGGGTTAACAGTTTTATATATAACAACCAACACGGTGCCTCCTTATTTTCTAAGCGCTGCACTGTCGGGGGGCAGATCTTGGGCGGCCATTGTCTGTACGCAGCTCGGGAAATGAAAGTCTAAACTAAAACACACGGATTAGCAGCTGGCATCAGATCAAGAACATTAGGACTGTTTCTGCTCCCCCCGCACAGCCAGATACATAGTCTGGGGTTGTGTTATGTTATGCAATGACTCAAAGCCACTTCATAACACGCACGCATGCAGCTAAATCCCCAAGCTCAGACGCAAGACACTTTGTGCCTTCAGCGAGTCAGGTTGACCCCACGCCGCGTGTCCCTGTTTAACCCCGTCAGTGCCAACAGTACCAATTCTCCCCTGATGGAATCTGTGTAGTAACAGAGGAGGGAGAGGGAGTAGGGGGTGTGACACCTTTTATGGGACCAACAAGTAGTTGATACGTTACAAGCTTTCCAACCTCACAGGGTCCTTCATCAGGTCTTACCCCTACCCCGAGAGGCTGGAAATGTTGTAACGTATCTCCCTCTCCCTCTCTCTCTGTTACTACATGGAAGAAAGGACAAACACAGCCCCACACTCTCTTCTTTCCCTGATGGAGTCAATGTATCGAGCTCTGAATTTGGGCATTTTTATGTTTAAGAAAAATAGTCTGCAAATCTAAGGCAAAAAAACAGCTTAACATAAAAATGTAAAAAAAAATGACTTTTAATTGTTTGTTTTACACATTGTTATATTGCAATTTACAGACACTTTGAGTTAACACCGAATATGCATAAAAACAAATTCAGCCACAGAACTCGGTACCATTTAAAGTCTAATTTCATTACTTTGTTTAGTAATTTTTTTTACTCAAAAAGTACAAATCTTGATTCCCATCAAATATGCAATAGCTGCCGATTTCTTTCAGGGGGCATTAAAGCAGCAAAACGTAAAAAATAATATCTTTTTTTTATTAAATAAACCATTTTTTTGCAATGTTCTGATCTTTCTTTGGTTGCTACAACAACTATTTAGAAAGTCATATCCACTTCCTCTTCTGAAACAGGCTCTGACACATCTTTTTGAGATCTACCCTTTGGCAACACAGTATCACAAAACCAGAACTGTCTATTACTCTGAAAGCTACCACAACAAATTTGTTACACTTAGTAATCTAATGTTGCATATCTTCTGCAGCATTTCACAGGCTGCAGCACAAAGTTAGAAGGCGGCCATTTCGTTAGGCACACAATCAGCATTATTACAGATTTATAACAGGAGCGCCAAACGATTGCCAGCTTAGGTAAGAATGCAGAATTATACATTGTCACAGGCTTTACACATACCAATAAGAAGGGGAAAAAAAGGGGTAATGTGGTATTTCTGCTTTAAGAGATCAGGATGCTGCAATGATTACACCTTTTTAACTTGGGAGATTCTAGCATTTTGCTGAATGGACAGGACTCACTGTGGGTCTTTCCCCTCGTACAGAGGTAAAAGGAAGGCTTCACAGTGTAGTGTTAGGACCTGCATTAATTTTGGTTATGCCTTGACGTTGGTATGCAGGCTTATTACGCTTTGGCCAAAGGGTTTAACTAAATAACCAAGAAAATATTATTATTTAAGAATTTAACTTTATACTTATCACCATATATGTTTTGTCAATTGAATGTAGCATTGGGCTCCCCTGTCTTTTGTTGTATGACGATTCCAATGTGGCAGTAATATGGGCTGCGTTATCCGGCACGGGTTAGAACACTTACAATAACAACACAGCCCAAGCCCCCTACCCAGGGCCGCTGACAGAGAGGGGGAGGGGGGCAGGCAGGACTCCTGTCCCGGGCCCTGTGAGTAACGGGGCCCGGGACCCCTGCCCAGGGCTGCTGACATGGGGTGGGTGGGGGCAGGCAGGAATCCTGTCCCAGGCCCGGGACCCCTGCCAGCAATCCTGACATCCACAGAGGGGGCCTCCTGGGAGGTGTTGCAGAGGGGGCCTGCTGGAGGTTGTCCTGGAGGTGCCTGTCTGAGGCAGCATGCTGTAAGCCGAGGCTCCCCCTGACAGGCACCGTGTGGTCACCCTAAAGCAGGAAGCAGTGCAGGCCCCCTCCACAGGCCTCTAACAGCCCACCTTAATCCTCCTGGTCAGCAGGAAGTGGGTGCACTGGGGTTCCTCTTCCCCATCTCTCTTCTCCCCTTCCCCCTTTTGTCTCTCCCATCACCCCTCCATTTCGCTCTCCCCTTCACTCTCCTCCCCCCATCTCTCTCCTCTCTTCTCTCACCCCTCTTCCCCCCATATCTCTCTCTACCCCTCCCATATCTCTCTCTCCCCATATCTCTCTCTCTCCCCTCCACTTCACCC
>WSYH01016927.1:0-12548 GCA_036426205.1 Ascaphus truei
CCCTGTCGGGGGTGCTAAGGCGACCGGGGGACAGGGCGGAGTACAGCGGCGTCTGGAGAACATGGACCCCACCCCCCATGCGGGGAGGACCCTTGTCTGCCAGACTCAGTACATGACCGGTGGCGATGAGGTTGAATCCGGGAGAAGCGGCAGACCAGACAGAATGTCGGCCGGCATGTTTCCATACCCAGTTGGTCAATTCTGTATGTCCCACCCACAGGGCATCCGAGCCGGCTTGCACGCCCCCTCCTCTGATATCAGACCAAACGGATTTGACAGCCCCTATTCCTATTGGCTGGCAGACGAGGAGGACATTTCACCCACGCTCTAGATATGGTCACTACTCCTAATTCCTGCTGAACACTACAACAACACGAGACGGGTTAGGGACAGAAGCCCCTGCAGAGAACCAGTATGATCTGTGCCTTGTGTAGATGAAAAAGCGGACAGACGTTTCACCCAAGTTGCTCTCGCACTACGAATAGTGACGCCAACCGGCTCATTTCGCAAGAGACTAGGAACAGTCTGCCCTGCAGAAACTAAGTCAGACGCCGAGATCAAGTTCTCGTTTTGGACACGTAGCGGCCGCGCGCCCTAGGAACTGAAGCCGAAAAAGAGGACCAGGAAGCACGCGCGCGTGTATGCTCCCGGTTAGGGGTAAGACTTATCGCGCAAACAGCAGGTGCCTGCCCCCTTGTTATGAAGTCAGTGCCTTTGTCTGTTTTTTGTGTATTCTTTGTGTTGTACGCGGGTGTACCTGAATGTAACTGCCATTTTGCTTTTACACCTTGCTGCTTTGCCAAGGTGAATAATCCCGGTAGTAAACATAAATAAGTGTCAAAGGTCCTCCTTCCCGTCGAATATAAGCTTTTTCTAGTGGACAGCCTGGTGGCGTGGGACTAATTAGGCTTTGGCTTACTTATAAGTTCCTGTGGGGGGATTGATACTAGCACAAAGACGAGCCATAGATTGCCCGAGCTCTCAACACCATACAAGTAGAGTACAGTGTACGCCCCCCCACACGATACCCAGAGCAGGAAAGCACACCTGTGCACTCGTCTCTGAAGTCTAGTGCCCAAAGGCCCGAAGATGTCTCAGTGCATTCAGAGACGGGTATACCGGGCACATTAGGAGTCGCCAGAGAGGTCGTGACCCGGCCCCGAAAGCCAGCCCCTGTGAGGGTTCCGCGCAGGAACACTACGACAGCCAGCACGGTCGGCGAACGCTCACAGCTCCGAGGGGATCTGGACGCACCCCATGAAGCTGACATGGCTCAGACCCTGGCACATGGGTCAACCACATCGGCCAGCTCAAAGCCCAGGACATACCATGGCAAATCGAGGAATCTGCAGAGGAAACACAGTGTGAGACGAGACAGCCACCATTGAGGAGTGAGGACGAGGGATTAGCCGGTGGACCAAGGCCTGTTAGTAGCCCCGTTGGCGCAGGCTCTGTGTCACCGCTGCGGATCAGGATACTCACGGCTATTGTTACAGCCATGGCAGTCGGGTCAATTTTGAGGCAGAAGCTCTGCAGCTGAGAGCGCTTCTGCCCCGAGTGTTCACGCGTGCCTGACCCCATCGGGACCTCACCCAGCCACGACCCCCAAGGGTTTGTTCTCACCAACAGCCCTTGACAACACGTCACTGAAGACCGGCCGATGCACGACGATATCGACAGCTTTTTGAAAGTCTCGAGGACCAGGTGGACGGTTTCCACGTCTCCCACCACCGTAGACTGCGGAGCTACGTTTGCCTCCTGTAACCGGCAGAGTCCTGAACGGCTTTCACCCAGGGAATCCCGATGGTGGACAGCCACAACTACAAACAGGTATACAGCATAGGCCGAGTCTGCCTTGACGTTTGCCGCTCAATCCTGAGGCCTTACCGAGGGGCTCTGTTCCGATCCAGGGAGATGAAAACTTGCCCGGGATACTCACCTGGACAGTTCGCATCCTGGCTAGCCCCAGCACAGCACCAGTGGACGATAGGGGGCATGCAGACTGTTGGACCATATTGACGATTCTTGGAGAAATTCTTGAAGAAGTGTCTGCTGCAACGGAAGTGAGTGGTCGACATGACCACAAGCCCAGCAAGACAGCCCTTCATAGTTGATGCCAGGATGGCGGCATGAGTTTCTGACAACTTGCCAATTTCAGCCCAATCAGGGGCACCCGCTCCTCACCAGCGGTCGCCCCGACCCGCACGGGCCCAAGGAGCGATGGAAGGCTGCCTCACCCCACACCACATGGAGACCCAAACCTCCCCCATGCCGGGGCGAAGAGCAGCCAAGTCACAGAATTTGTGCATGACGCGGCGATGCACACTGTCCCACCGGAGCCAGGCATTGAAGCCAGACTTGATAAGCCACCGCATCTGCACCGTTTCCAGCAACCTCCAATCCTAGGGCAACGTACCCAAGCCTGAAAAAGCAGTCGCCTAACAGTGGGACTGGACCAACCGAGGACGCAGAGCAAGCACGACTGTCCACCAGGTACAGCTGAGAACCCAGGCAGCGCGCGTCCCTACACAACCTAACAAGAGACAGCGAGGAGACAGCGCGGCATCAAGGTAGAAAGTGGAACGTGGAGCACTCAAAAATTGCAGAAGAGGGCTTGAAGGGCATGGCCTTATAAAAAATAAAACTATTCAGGAGAGCATATTAGCCACAAAAACATCACCAGACAGCAAGTGTGCTTCCAACGCGTTCTCTCCCAAAGGAGGCTTTGTCACAGTTGCGTGCACAAGTTCTTGCAATTGTACATCTTTCCCCTTCTACATCGATTTACTTCTCCAGACGAGGCGCTCTTAGACACTTACTGTGAATAAAGGGAAGGCTGTTTGTGTCACGTGCAGCGGGGTCTCTGTGCTAGTCTGCTGCCAGGGTGGCACCGGGCAGCTACTTTACAACAATGGAAAAGCGGGGGAAAGTGTTCGGCCCACACAAAACGGATGTCTCTCCGCTAGACACGGAGAGAAGAGAACTCCAGGGTCGGGATGCAGGCCGAGCCATTGCACCTCCCCCCACAGTTGTCGACACTTAAGTTTAATACTGATTAGCAGGCTTGCCACATCACCCCCATCTGCTTGGCTCCCCGACATTATGCTCGACTTACAAACTGCCTGATTGCTCCAAGGTTCCCTTGATCTTCTTAATCATTACGTGTTGTTTATTATTGTACATACATTGATGGCTTCATGAAGGACTATGTTCACAACGTTCTAGACATGTAGCACCGCTGGGGACAGCGGTCCCGTTTTTTCCCTCATAAGGGCATTCAAAGTCATGCCAGCAGTAGGGAATGACCGGTGAATGATGTCCAGGCAACCACAGGCCATTTGCCGCACCCACGTGACCATCGGAGATATCACAAGGCAGCCGGCCTCTGATCGTCTCTGGTGCACGTTACTCTGTGCGACCCTGATATGCCTTCTGAGGGTGGGGTCGGATCAGTATCTCTGCCAACTGTGCGCCCCTGTACAGAGAGCATGCAGACCACTGTGTACGATCTGCTCCCCGACAGAGATGGACCCAGGGGAGCAACCAGGACATGAGAGACAGCCAGCTGGTCCCAGCGGAACGTATAGGCAACCAGGTATCTGAGGTAGCCACCACTCCATCTCACCCAGCCGGTGCATCACGCCGGGGTCACCCGCCATGCTAGACCGGCTATTCCAGCAGTTATACTGGCAGGCACATAGACGTAGGGCCATCGCGGGCAGTGGCAGATTTTTGCAGGTCCTGTGATGCGTGCCAGCGAGTCTAGCAACGCTCGCGGCACTGCATTAGCACGTGGAGGTCCCCTAACAGAACACTGGCAGAACTACCGGTGATCAGTGAACCTTTCCAGAGGGTTACAGTGACATTGTGTGACCCTCCTGGGTCCCTAGACTGGACGGGGAAAGCGCTACATCTTCATGGATTGGTTGATTTTGCAACACCAGGTACCCTGAGGCCTCATCCATGGAGTGACAATTCATCCATTGACGCTAAAAAAGCAGGTCAGCAGAAGAACACTCTTATAGGGATTTTACCAGCGAGTAGGGTTCCCTGAGTGACCGGTACTAATCCGATCAACGGAGTGTCACTGGAGTTGCAATTCACATGACACTGAATTGCTCCAGTGTTCACTGGGATACGTGCGCCCGGTGGACACGCACCTCCGTCACTCGCCCCACACTTACACCCCCCAGACCAACAGGACTGTTGAGCGGTCTCAATGGGACCCTATGACAGCAGAGGCTGAGAGCCTTTGCCACACGAAGCTGAACCAGGGACTAGACCAGGGAGGCTCAATTTACAGCATTGCCCATGTTTGATACCGAGAACCCATCCCCCCCCCGTACCGCGAGAGAGAGAGCAACAGGATGCTCATCTTTTGACGTTCTACATATGGTCGGGGCGACCCGCCGCCTTGACTATTCCGTGAGGCAGATGGGAAGGGGGAGGCTACTACTAATGATTGCATTCTGTCAGAGACTACAGATGGTACAGTAAACTCTCAGAGACCCAGATTTAGACCCAGTACGAGACCATTTGGGCCCTCATGAGGTTGTGCACATGCTAACCTCAGGGAATGCCCTCACGAAGTCCCGCAGAAGACTTTGTATCACTAAAATGCCACCGCGTAACAGAGAGTTATCCATGCGATGGACAAGGGCAAGATGCGTGTTCTGAAGCCCACTCATGCCACTCAGAACAAACTCATGGCTGAGCCTGGCTGGCCTTGGGGCTGGCTCGGTGGCCCGTATACGGTACCTCACGGCGGCCAGCCAATGCAACGAGTGACTGCAACTATGTTGCGTAAAAAGGTAGCAATTACGGAGCACACAGTATCGAGACATAGCAACCTCATCACTAAAACATGTTTGCACTGAAGGAGTAACTTCACACGGGCCAGCATCACCAGTGCTCGGCTATCGGGCAGCCCACCGATGGACGATGCGGACCCAGCCGAGCCACAGCCTGCCCCCCGACCTTCTGGGGACTAGTAGCGTAGGGGCACAGTAGAGCAGGTAGGATGGTAGGACCCAGCCGAGGCCCGACCCAGCGGCGTTGCCTTGCAGGCACGAGCTCATGCACATGTTAGGCCTGTGTCTCCCTCCCTCACTTAGGTTACCCCTCCCGGGGCCGCCGCTTTAGCAACCGCTACAAGGACGCTGCTACGGAATCTGCCAAGCCGGGCCATGGACCCCATATTACTGAGCCACAACCCCCGCCCGCGTCCACCACTGGGGATTTTCAGCAGTGGTCCCTCTGCACGTAAGAATATCCCTGTGTTCTGATGACAACCACGCCTATTGATGAGGAGGCACCGCGTATTGTGTGTGAGATCAGCAGTTGTGTCCCTGGCGGTATTGTACCACCACACATCCGCACGTGCACAAGGGCGTTCACCGGTCGGCCTCCCACCCTATTTTTTCATCCCCCCCCTGTACCCACACCCCACGCTCACAGTCCAGGACTCACCTGACGTAAGACGCTGTTTGCTGAACACGCGTATAGAGGTACGAGGGCTCTCCCCTTGCCGCCCCCCCCCCACATTACCTTACACGCGAGGCTTGTCCGATATGTGGACGAACGAAGTTGGTCGTGGAGGGCAAACCTGTCGCGGTCGTCGCCCCCCCCCCGCCGTTGTTGCTCCCCCCTCTACACCACTTTTTCGAGACCACGTCATTACCTCTGTGCCCACACAACACGACCCACAACGCCCTACCTACTTTATGGTTTGTAAGTACACAGTTCCAGTGTCCGGGCTATAAACAGGGTTCAATGTGTGTGTAATTAGAAACATCACTACGTTTGTTGAAAACGGGGTTCATTGTTTCTCTGTTTTGTCTGTTTTTCTGTGTTGTGCCCGGATGTGTGTAGAACCCCCACCGCTTATACGGGTTTTCAGCTCCTGTGTGACATGGGAGTGCCACAATGCGATGTACTTACGCATAGGTACTCTAGTTTATGTGTTTGTCTTGTAATTTCACTGTGATTTCTTACCTTTAATTATCCAGTGAGGATATTGTCGGTCTCACTCTCTGACACCAATACTAAAAATTGTCTTACCTCTTGATTCTATATTTTTATATTAGATCCGTCGGTTGTGCGCTTGATGTGTGCGTATGGGTTTTTCTGATCTGTAGCCGAGTGTGTAATACATGGTGTATATGAGTAGTCGCCCAATGTGTTTGCCAAGCCCAGGATGCGGCTGAGCATCACTGCTGACAGAAACTGTTCGGCGATTAATCAGACCCTGTGTACCCCCAAAACATCATGTGGTGTCTGCTTCAGAGGCTCCAACAACTCATGAGCGGGTCGATCCCGCTAGGTTAAGCTTCTGGGGGCAGTCATACAGATAACGAGTAGAGTGAGGGGGCGGTTGTTTAGGGTACGGGAGGGCAACAGAGGACAGAATGGGTGGGGGGGGGAGGGTGTAGGGCAGGTTGGTGAATTTGTGTATTCTCCATAGAAGCTATTGTGTGTGGTGTATGTCATGGTGATGTTGTGCACTAGTGTATTCTTCCTAGATAGTCTTTGATGTTGTCATGGTGTATTGTGCCATTAGCATACTGTGCGCTTCCCCCAGATAGATGGATTGGGGGCTTGTTGTAATGGCTGTTTGTGCATGTGCTGTATTCTCCCCAGAATAGTATTGGGGTGTGTTGTCATGGTGTTGTGCGGTGTGTATGTCCCCAGAGTAGTATTGGGGTGTGTTCTGTCGACACGGTGTTGTGGCCATGTGCTGTATCTCCCCAGCACTCTAAGTCGTATTGGGGTGTGTTGTCATCGTGTCTTGTGCATGTGGGATATTATCCCAGATAGTTTATTGAGGGCTCAGTGTGCTTGACGTCACTGGTGTTGTGCCAGCTCGTGTTATTCTCCCGCAAGATAGTATTGGGGTGTGTCTCGCAGCCATGGTGCATTCGTGCATGGTGTATTCTCCCCAGATAGTAATTGTGGGGTGTGTTGTCATGCGGTGTGTGTCCACCTGTGTGTATTCTCCCCCACAGAATCAGTAGTATTGGGCGCGGTGTGTGGGCATCGGTGTTGGAAGTGTGTATTACTCCCCAGATAGTATTGGGGTGTGTGGGAGGGCACAATGTGTTGTGACATGTGGTATCGCCCCAGACTAGTATGTGGGGGTGTGGCTTTGTGTTGCTCATGCTGGTTTTCTGTGTGTAGTTATTTTTTGGGTTTGTATTCTGTCCCAGATAGTATATGGGGTGTGTGTTGTACATGTGTTCGTCATTGGTATTTCCTCCCCCACCCACACAGATAGTATTTCGGGGTGTGTTGGTCATGGGTGTTGTTGCATTGTGTGTATTCTGCCCCCAGATTAGATTGGGGCTGGGTTGTCAGGTGTGTGCCATGTTGTGTATTCTCCCCAGATAGTATCTGGGGTGTGTGTGTCATCGTGTGTGCATGTGTGTTATTTCCCCAGATAGTATTGGGTTGTTGTCATGGTGTTGCTGTGGTGCTATTGACACGCAGATACAAGTAATTGGGGCGGTGTGTTGTATGGTGTTGTGCTGTGTGATATTCTCCCCTAAGATAGTATTGGGTGCTGTCTGGGGTTGGATTGGGATTGTGTATTTCCACCAGATAGTATATGGGGTGTGTGTATCGTTGGTCTGTGCCAGTTGTGGATTCTTCCACCCAGATAGTTGTGTGGCTCGTGTTGGTCATGAGTTTTCCCCTAGATGGTGGCTGCAATGTCTTGTGCATGTCGGTATTCTCCCCAGATAGTATTAGGGCGGTGTGTTGGTCAGGTGTTGTTGCAGTGTGTGTATTCTCCCACAGATAGTATTGGGGGTCGTTTGTCATGAGCATGTGTTCGGGCAGGGTGTATCTCCCAAGATAGTATTGGGTGTGTTGTGCATGGTTGCTTGTGCATGTGTGTTTTTATCTCCCAGATTAGTATGAGAGGGTGTGTTGTCATGGTGTGTGCATGTGCTCGTGATTCTCCTCGAAGTTGCTATTGGGGGCGTGGTGTGTCATGGTGTGCGTGGTGGTGGTATTCTCCCCAGATTAGTATAGGGTTGTGTTTTGTCATGGTGTGTGCATTTGTGTGTATTCTGCACCCAGATAGATATTGGGGCGTGTCGTATGTGTTGCATGATGGTGTGCGGTTGTATTCCTCCCACAGAAGTATTTGCGGCGTGTGTGTCATGGTGTTGTTGCATGTGTGAATTCTCCCAGAATATGTATTGTGCCGACGTGTGTTGCTCCATGGTGTTGTGCATGTATGTGTATGTGTCCCCGATAGTATGGTGGGTGACTGGTTGTGAGTGTTTCCCAAGTATGGGTGGTGGCATGTGTTGCATGTGTGTGTATTTCTCCCTAGATAATTGGTGGGAGGTGTGTGTAATGGTGTGTGCAAGTTGTGCTTTCTCCCAGATAGTATTCAGCGGCCCTGTGTGTTGTCATGGTGTGTGTGCGATGTGGTATCTCACAAATAGATTGGGGTGATGTCGCTGTCATGTTGTTGTGCATGTGTATTCTCCCCAGAAGTTATTGGGTGTGTTGGTTGTCATGGGTGTTGGCAATGTGTGTATTCTCCACCAGCAATAGAGTAATTGGGCTGTGTGGTGCTGGGTTCTCCGTCATGGTTTGTATGGCATTTTGTGTGATTCCTCCAGATACGTATTGGGGTGTGTTGTCATGGGTGGGGCATGTGTATTCTCACCCAGATTAGATGGGGTCTGGTTGTAATGGCGTTGTGCCATGGTGTGGTATTTCTCCCCAGATAGTATGGGGTGTGTTGCATGGTGTGTGATTGGTATCTCCCAGATAGGATTGTGAGGTGTGTTGTCATGGTGTGTGCATTTGTGTATTCTCCCCCAGATAGTATGGGTGGTGTCCTATGGCATGTTGTGCAGTGTGTATTCTACCCAAGATAGTATTGGAGCGTGTTGTCGTGCGTGGTGTGATGCATGGTGTGTATTATCCCCAGATAGAGGTTGTTGAGGTGTTGTGCATTGATTCTCCCCATGTTGGGGGAGTGTAGGTGCTTCATGGTGTTTTCTCCAGATAGTACTTCGGGAGGGTGTGTTGTAATGTGTGGTTGTGCATGTGTTATTCTCCACGATAGTATTGGGGTTGTTGCAGGGGATTGTGATGCTGGGTTGTCTCCCCCCCCAAGTAGGGTGTGGTGGTTGTGCATGTGTGTATGTCTCCCCAGATACGTATGGTGGGGTGTGTGTAGTGGTGTTGTGCACGGTTGTTGTATTCATCCCCAGATTAGTTATTCGGGGTGTGTTGTCGTGGTGTTGTGCATGTGTGTTGTATCTCCCAGATAGTAGGGCGGGTGTTGTGTCGTGGTGTTTGGATGTGTGTATTCCCCAGAAGATGGTGTAGTATTGGTGGATGTGGTTTAATAGTGCGTTTTGCGTGGTGTTGTGCATGTGTGTATTCTCCCAGATGAGATTGGGGTAGTGCGCGTGCGTGGTCTGTGCATGTGGGGTATTCTCCCAATTAGTAGTTGCGGGGTGTTGGTGGGTTTGTGCATGTGTTGTAATTCTCCAAAGGATAGATGTGGAGGTGTGGTAGTCGGGGTGGTTTGACAGTGTGATTCTCACCAGATAGTATTGGGGTGCTGTGTCGTGGTGTTGTCTTGTGCATATTGTGTATTCTCACCAGATAGTATGGGGTTGTGGTGTCGTCGGGTGTGTTGCATGTGTTATTCTCCCAGATGTATTGGGGTTGTGTTGTGTGGTGTTGCTGGCATCTGGGGGTATTCTCCCAGATAGATGGGGGTGGTTGTCGTGGTGTTGGATGTGTGTAACGTCTCCCCAGATAGTTATTGGGAGTGTTGTTCTGCGTGTGTGGTTCGTGGTGTATCTCCCCAGATAGTAATTGGGGCTCTCGATGTCTGTGTATGGTGTCCGCGTGAATGTGTGTATTCTCCCCCGATAGTATTCGGCGCGCTGTGGTTGTCATGGTGTTGTGCATGTGTGGAGTCTCACCAATATAGTATTGGGGTGTGGGTTGTATGGTGATTGTGCATGTGTGTATCTCACGACCCCACCAGTAGTATTGGGTGTGTTGTCATGTTGTTGTGCATGGGGATTTCTCCCCAGATGAGAAATCTGGGGTGGTTGGTCAGTGGTGTGGTGTGCATGTGTGTATTCTCCCCAGATAGATTGGGGTGGTTGTCAGGTGGTTGCAGTGTGCATGTTGATTCTCCCCAGACGTATTGTGTGTATTGCATGTGTTGTGCATGGTATTGATTACAGTAGGAGGGGTGTTTCGTGCTTGTGCATGTGTGTATTCTCCCCAGAGCTAGTATTGGGGTGGTGTGTCTGTGTTCGTGCATGTGTGATCTCCCAGATAGTATTGGGGTGTGTTGTCATGTGGTGTTGTGCATGTGTGTATTCTCCACAGATAGTTATGTGGTTATGTGTTTGTCATGGTGTTGTGCAGTGGTGTATTCCCCGATAGTTTGGGTGTGTTGTCATTTGATGGGTTTCTCCAGGTGGGGTGTGTATGTTTTGTGTGTGTATCTACCCAGATAGTAGTTAGGGTTGTGTTGCAGGTGTTGTGCATGTGGATCTCCCCAAGATGTATTGGGGTGGTTGTCATGGTGTTGTGCATGTGGATCTCCCCAGAGTATTGGGGTGGTGTGTGCATGGGTGTTGTGAATGT
Organism: Ascaphus truei; assembly: GCA_036426205.1. NCBI lineage: Eukaryota > Metazoa > Chordata > Amphibia > Anura > Ascaphidae > Ascaphus > Ascaphus truei. The sequence goes on from WSYH01016927.1 coordinate 10,639, forward strand.
GTGTATTCTCACCCAGTAGCCTATTGCAGTGTGTTTGTCATGGTGTGCGCTATGTCGTGTGCTATTTGCCACAGATAGTATTGGGGTGTGTATTGTCTTGGCTGGGTGCTGAATGTTGTTGTATTTAAGGACCTAGAAGTTTGGGGTCTGTGTTGCTAATGGTTGGAGAGTGCCTGTGTGTTCTACCCCCACAGATAGATTGGAAGTGTGTTGTCACATGGTGTGTGGCATGTGGTTTGTATTCTCCCGTCAGTATGTGGTGATGTTTGGGGTGATCCATATTGGTCGTGTGTTGTCATGGTTGTTGTTGCATGTGTGTATCTCCCCAGATAGCTATATGAGGTGTGTTGTCATGGTGTTGTGCATGTGGTGTATTTCCCCAAGAAGTATTGGGGGTTTTGTGGTCATCGGTGTTGGGCTGTGTGTATTCCCCAGATAGTATGGGGGGTGTGTGGGTCATGGTGTTGTGCATGTGTGTATTCCCGCAGATAGGTATTGGGGGTGTGTTGATGTGTCTAGGTGTGCATGGGTGTATTCTCCCAGATAGTATGCGGGTTGCGTGTTGTCATGGTGTTGTGCACTGCATGTCGATCTCCCGAACAGTAAGTTGGGGGTGTTGTCATGGTGTGTGATGTGTGTGTCTCCACAGATAGTATTGGTGGTGCTGGTGTGGATGTTGTATCAGAGAATGGATGTCAAGTTGTGAAGTGTGTATTCTCCCCGAGATTGGGGGGTTTCTGTCGATAGTGATTGGGTATTCCCAGAGTAGATGGGTGTTGTCATCGGTGTTGGTGCTGTGTATCTTTCCACGATAGTTTGGGGGTGTGTAGCTCATGGTGTGCATGTGTGTATTCTCCCCAGAGAGTATTGGTGGTGTCTTGTTTGCATGGTGTTTCCCATGGTATGGCGTGTTTGCATGTGTGTGATGGTGTATGCTCCCAGATGTATTGGGTGTGGTTGTGTCATGGTGTTGTGAATGTGTTGTATCTCCCTCAGGATAGGTGGGGTTGGTTGTAATGGAGTTGTGCGCGTGGGTATATTATCCCAGTTAGTATTGGGTGTGTTGTCATGGGACGATGGTGAACAGATGTGTGTATTCTCCCAGATAGTACGAGGGTGGTGTGTGTCCATGACGGTGTTTCAGTACATGGTGTTATATCGGACCAGATAGTATTGGGGCTGTGTTTTGTCATGGTGTTGTGATGGGTGTATTTCTCCCCAGATAATTGCGATAGAGCATTCGTGTTGTTAATGGTTGTTTGTGCATGTGGTGTGTATTCTCCCCAGATAGTATTGGGGTGTGTTGTCATGGTGTTGATGTGTAATTACTGTGTGTTTTTCTCACAGGGAGTTGTAGAATTCTCGCTGTGTTTGTTATTTGCTAAACTCGTCAGTTACACGTTCCTGTTCTGGCTCCCTCTGTATATCACCAGTGTGGGTGAGTGCTTTCTATAGCTGCCCATATATACACATCATATACATCAGCTTCTACCCCATATAACCTATCCCTATTACTCTGTATATCACATACACACACATATATAAACATAAACATACACACACACACACACACATATATACATACATGTAGAGGTATCAGTACCGTGTTAGCCGAGCTTCAATACTCAAAAAACAGATAGTCGATACCGTTCTGTGGCTAACGAAATGCTTTTATTTGTGCGAGCTTTCGAGATACACTGATCTCTTCTTCCGGCGATGTTACAATGAATATATACATATATATACACACACCATATAGTACCCCATATAACTGCTCCCTGTAACTCCTCCTATTACCCCATTTAACCTCTCCCTAGAACTCCTCCTATTACCCCATATAACCCTTCCCTATAACTCCTCCTATTACCCCATATACCCCCTCCCTATAACTCCTCCTATTACCCCATATA
>WSYH01016928.1:0-12547 GCA_036426205.1 Ascaphus truei
CCTAGAAGCCCGGGTCTGGTCCGTATTCCTTAGCCCGGTGATCTGGCCCTTAGTCCCTTAGCCCAGGGGTCTGGCCCGTAGTCCCTTACCGGTGATCTGGCCCTTAGTCCTTAGCCCAGGGTCTGGCCGTAGTCCCTTGCCCAGGGGTCTGGCCGTAGTCCCTTAGTCGGGGGTCTGGCCCTTAGTCCCTTAGTCCGGAGGGCTGGCCCGTAGTCTCCTGCCCAGGGGTCTGGCTCTTAGTCCCTTAGCCCGGTGGTCTGGCCCTTATGTCCCTTAGCCCGGTGATCTGGCCCTTAGTCCCTTAGCCCAGGGGTCTGGCCCGTAGTCCCTTGCCCGGTGATCTGGCCCTTAGTCCCTTAGCCCAGGGTCTGGCCCGTATCCCTTAGCCCAGGGGTTCGCCCGTAGTCCCTTAGCCCAGGGTCTGGCCCTTAGTCCCTTACCCGTTGGTCTGGCCCTTAGTCCCTTAGCCCGGTATCGGCCCTTAGTCCCTTACCCGGGGTCTGGCCCTAGTCCCTTAGCCCGGTGATCTGGCCCTTTAGTCCCCTTAGCCCATGGGTCTGGCCTAGTCCCTTAGCCCAGGGGTCTGGCCCGTAGTCCCTTTAGCCCTGGGTCTGGCCCGTATCCCTTAGCCCAGGGGTCTGGCCCGTAGTCCCTTATCCAGGGTCTTGGCCCTTAGTCCCTTTGCCAGGAGTCTGGCCCTTAGTCCCTTAGCCCAGGGGTCTGGCCCTAGGTCCCTTAGCCCAGGGGTCTGGCCCGTAGTCCCTTAGTCCGGGGGTCTGGCCCGTATCCCTTAGTCCGGGTCTGGCCTGTGCACTGTTTTAAACAGGATGGTAACCCGTTTATTTGCGAGCAGTTCTCACCCATTGGACAACAAGCATTGGAACTCTCCACACACACAAAAAAACAGGATGTGTGGCCATTTTTAGTTCCCCCGAGTGAAAGGTCTGTGGGCCGTATTTACTATCAGTTTCTGCCCCAGGCACCTTGCATCACTCGAGTCAATGTGCTGGAAGGTGTCTTATGGCAAACTGGGTCAGTATCTCCGAAGTGGCTCATTATTAAGACATGTACGTGGCCAGCACCTGAGGCCCATTGGCTCCCCCAGTCTGTCTTTCGCTTTGAAGTCATACATTCAAACAGTGTGTTGCTGACCTCTCTGGCAGCGAAGAGGTTAAGGAGAGGTGAGCTGTGTGTTAGACGCTGGCGCAGGCTCCGGGGTGGAGACTCTGGGGGCAGACTCCAGGTGCAGGCAGGCTCTGGGGTGTGCAGACTCTGGGTGCAGGCAGGCTCTGGGTGTTGCAGACTCTGGGTGCAGCAGGCTCTGGGGTGCGACTCTGGTTGCAGCGGGCTCTGGGGTGCAGACTCTGGGTGCAGGCAGGCTCTGGGTGCAGCAGGTCTGGGGTGCAGACTGGGTGCAGGCAGGCTCTGGGGTGCAGACTCGTCAGGGCATGCTCGGGGTTGCAGACTCGGGTGCAGCCCGGGGCAGACTCTGGGTGCGCTCGGGTGCGCAGACCGGGCAGGCGTCTCTGGGGTGCAGACTCGTGCAGGCTCCGGGGTGCAGACTCTGGTGGGCAGGCTCTGGTTCCAGACTCTGGGTGCAGGCAGCTCTGGGTGCTAGCTTTGGGTGGCAGGCTTTCCGGGGTGAGACTCTGGGTGCAGTGGCAGGCTCTGGGGTGCAGACTCCAGTGCGGCTCCGGGTGCAGATCTGGGTGCAGGCAGGCTCTGGGTGGAGACTCCGGTGCGGATCCGGGTGCAGTTCCGGTGCAGGCGCTCGGGGAGGCAGCCCGTGTAGAGGCTCCGGGTGTCAGCTGGTAGAGGCGCGCCAGGCTCTGGGTGCTCACTGCGATGTTCGCCTGCCTCCGCCGCACAGAAACTCTCCACCTGCTGACTGAACGTGATGGAATTCACCCCGCGCCATTCTCACCCCCCGCGGATCAAAGTGGGAAGGGACTATGTGCAGAAGGCGCAAGACAAGGAGCAGGTGAGTGCAGGGCAGGGACTGGGCAGCTAAAGGGAGTATGTGAGTGGGGGCAGGTTAAGGAGCAGGTTGAGTGCGGTGGGGTTAGTAAGAACAGGTGAGTGGGGCGTGGGATAGATGGAGCACGTATGGGTGCAGATAAGGGCAGGTGAGTGGGGGTGGGGGATAGATAAAGGAGCAGGTGAGTGGGGGGCGGGGGATAGTATAAGGAGCAGGTGAGTGTGGGTGGGGGCTAGTAAAGGAGCTGGTGTGGGGTGAGGGATAGTAAAGGAGCAGGTTGTGGGCGGGGACAGATAATGGTGCAGGTGAGTGGGGCGGGGGAAGAGATAATGAGGAGCTAAGTGGGGGGGGGGACAGATAAAGGAGCAGGTGAGTGGGGCCGGGGAATAGACATAAAGGAGAGAGGGTCGGGGGATAAGGGCTCTGGGATAGATAAAGCAGAGATGGGGGCGGGGGACAGATAAAGGAGCATGGTGAGTGGGGGGGGGATAATAACGGAGCGGGTTGGGGGCGGGGGATAGATAAAGGAGAAGATGAGTGTGGTGGCGGGGCAGATAAAGATCAGGTGAGTGCGGCGGAGGTAAACAGATGAGGTGTGGGTGAGTGTGGTCGGGGGGCAATATGTTATAGGTTTTGCGCGGGAAGGAAGTGGGTAAGGGAAGGGGTAGGTACAAGGGTTACGTGCGTGTCGGGTTTCAAGGGGATTTTGCGGGCGGAATGTGGGAAAGACTGTATGGGCTGTTCAGTTGGCTGTTCATGCATCAAAAAGCACCGGACCGACCAAAGCCGGAGGTCTTCATGGGATCTGGATTCGCCGGCTTCGAGATCTTCGAGGCGAGTCCCTGACGCGCCTCACTTTTTCATTTCCTTTGTCGCAAATGGGTTTATACATTGATATTCTGTGAAATATACCGGCGCCAGCCCAGCGCACACTGAGGAAGGATGATGTGCCTAATATATAGCACGGCATTAATTACTGCTGCCTAGGTTCATGTACGATATTGTAGAAACCCTTAAGCCAGTGATTCTCAACCTCCAGTCCTCAAACCTCCCAACAGTGTCAGGTTTTCAGGATACCCACTTCAGCAGAAGGTGGCTCAATTAATGCTCAGTCGAGACTAGTCCTCTAACAGTATTTAGCTTTAAAATATGGATCTATACCTCCACTTCTGCAGCCAACGGCGGCGTATGTAGAAATAAACCAAAGCTTTATTTTAGCCAAATTTCAGCAACAAAAAACCCTCCACGGCTTTACTCAGCCAAGCTCAGTATTAAGTATAACAGGGCGCATCGACCATGGTTAATGTTCAGCAGTACACATAGAGCAGGGGGCCTCAACTCCAGTCCTCGTGCTCCCCTCAACGAGTCAGGTTTTTCAGGATATCCCTGCTTCAGCACAGGTGGCTCAAAAAGGGGCTCGGTCTTTTGAGATTTCACCAGCAACAAAGGAAGGGTTCTTACAGTAAGGGCAGTTACTATGTTGGGATTCATCACCCATGGAGACTGTGATGCAGATACACCAGATTTGTTCAAAATAGTTGGACATCTTTTTAGACAGGAAAGGTATCAGGGATATACCAAATAAGTAAACATGGGAAGGACGGTGACCCAGGGAGTAATCCGATTGTCATTATGGTGATCGGGAAGGAATTTATATTTGCCCTTATGAGATATAGTGATAAGGTGTCACTGGGTGTTGTGTTTTGCTTCCTCTGGATTAATATACTGTAAGTAAATAAGGAGAAGTATCTGTCGTCTGAATTTAGCATAGGATGAACTTGATGGACGTACGTCTTTTCCACCTCCAATAATGTCGTGAACCCTCTGCTCTGCTCCCCGGGCTTCCCGCTAACCTTAACTACCGTCTCCTCTTTCCAGCTGAACTCATCTCGAGCAGCTCTCATCAACTACACCAACGAGAAGCTTCAGCAGCTCTTCAACCACACCATGTTCATCCTGGAGCAGGAGGAGTACCAGCGCGAAGGCATCGAGTGGAACTTCATCGACTTCGGCTGGCCTGCAGCCCTGCATCGACTCATCGAGAGGCCGGTAGAATTGGGGAGCCACACAGCACAGGGTCAACCGTTGTGGAGACGCCATTGGGTTGGACGTCTGCTAGCATTGGGTTGGACGTAGACACCTTGGGTTGGACGCTGCTAGCATTTGGTTTGACGTAGACTACCATTGGTGGACGTCGACTGACCATGGGTGGACGTCGCCTACCATTGGGTTGGACCGTCGGCTACCATTGGGTTGGACGTCGCTACATTGGGTGTGGACGTCGGCTAGCATTGGGGTTGGACGTCGGCGCATGGGAGTCGGAGATTGGGTTGGACGTCGGCTAGCATTGGTTGGCATCGGCTAGCATTGGGTTGGACACTCGGCTAGCATTGGGTTGGACGTCGGCTAGCATTGGGTTGGACGTCAGCTAGTCCTGGGTGGTAGGACGTCGACTACCATTGGGTTGTACGCGGCGGCTACCATCTGTTTCTCTCCCAGAGACACTTGCTAAAGATACCATTGACACAGCAGGATATAAGGAGAGAAAAAGGTTCCAGCGTAAGTAGGGACATAGGACAAGCGTGTCCAGGTTTTGTGTGTTACACATTATGCTACCATTGCATGTGAATTCTGCATTTAAATGCTCTAGCTTGACCACGACATACGCGTTCTTTTTCACCTGCCTGTAATGTCGGTAAACCGGACGCCAGCAGTTTATGGGTAGGTAAAGGGACACACCCCCAAGTACTGTACAGCAATGATGGCGGTTTGCATGATGAAGACCCGCAACCACCGCTCATTGGTACCTATCTTTGCTGTATTTCTGTGAAAATCTATATTACAAGATAATTTTTGGGCATCTAGGTTAGCTTTCCCAGAACCCCGAGCGGCGCAAAATATAAATACTTCTTTAGAACCGTCATGGTAAAAATGACCCTGTTTCAAAGAGCTTCACATCTAAACATGGTGCTCGAAGGTGACAGCTGACACTCTCTGAGATAGGTTTTCCCCCCGCCAGGTGAAGCATCGCCACAAAGCTACTCATTGGCCGGGAGCAGAGCACTGTAGTTTCCATTTTCCCCCATCAACCCGCCCTTCTGTCTCGGCGTCTAGGCCATCCTCCCGGAGTCCTTGCCCTGCTGGAACGAGGAATGCTGGTTCCCCAAAGCCACGGACAAGACTTCGTGACAAACTGGTGCAGGAGCAGGGCACCCACTCCAGTTCCAGAAGCCTCGGCGCTGAAGGACAAGGCGGATTTCTGCATCATCCATTACGCCGGCAGGTAAGCGTCCAAAGGGAAATCCGCTAGTGGTGATGGGAACCTAAACATTGACCCTTTCGTCTGCCAGAGCGTTGCAGCCTCTTTGGCAGCGAAAGTTTAAGAAGAGTTGACAAGTCCTGCTCCTTTTCAGTGCTGAGCCCATTCCACTGGACAAAGTTCTAAGTCCGTGTAAGGCTGATGGACCCCCGATTCAATAATAATTCTAATCACTCCCGTTGCATCACAATGATGATGTAACTAATTGCTGAATAACCGTTCCTCTCACCTTACCCTTTCATTAGTAGATACATTTAGAAGTGTAAGCTTTTCGCATCACGCACTTTATTTTATGCACGGTTTATATTGTTTTGTTTTTTTATATTTGAATCTTCCTAAAAGTAATTTAAAGCGGCAATCCGAGCAGTGTCACCACCCCCCCCCCCCCGCCCCCCACCCCCTGGATTGCAACAGGGGTTCTCTGAAGCTAAACACCATTCATTTAAGCCTGCCGGGACCCCCTGCTTCCGGAAATACTTCCCTCCGTAGGGGGCGCCAGTAGCCGCTCTGGCTCGCATCAGGTTTCACATTATGCCGCTTTTCAAGCTCCCACATCCTGCCGGCCAATGGAAGCCGTGACGTCATCCGGTGCGGCTTCTTATGGCCATGTGACCGTGAACGTTCAACTCAGAAAATTAACAGGGTCCCGCTGCGGAGACCCCTTCTTCAGTCCGGTATAATATATATATTTTTTTTTGGTCTAAGTCGGGTTGAGCAGATTTCGGCTCAGTTGTGTTGCAGTGGAAGCTGTTGGGTCATCTTCTATTCCACCACGGCTTTGGGTGCAGGAAATCCGGATTACCTTCTCGCAATGAGGACAGAGGCGATATTGTAGCATGCTCCATTCCCCACCGTATCCCTCCAGCGGCCCTGACACGGACCTCCCCCCTCTCTCCCCCAGTGGATTACAAAGCCACGAATGGCTGATGAAGAACTGGACCCCCTGAATGACAACGTCCCACCCTTGCTTCACCAGTCCTCAGACAAGTTATCGCGAGCTCTGAAAGATGGTACGGCAATGTCCAACTTCTACAACTGGGCAACCAGTCCACCTCCGTGGGCAAGGACGCTACAAGAAGAGATCATTGTTAAATGTACTCTTGTGGTGAACCCCATGGCACACTGCATTGAAGCCCCGAAGTATCCTACTAAAGGTAGCTTCTCACCAAAGTCCTTATTTGCTATCCTAATCTAGAGACCCGTGGCTCACAGGCTCACTTGTGGGAGGGTCAGTAGTCAGTATGAATGTTTAGGGGGTGTGACCATTGCACATCAAGGTTGTGTGGAGCCGGACAAGAGGTCAGTTTCTTCTTCCTAATGGACTTGTGTTCTCTCCCGCGTGGATCGCATTGTGGGCCTGGATCAAGTGGCCGGAATGACTGGACCGCCTTCGGCTCGGCATACAAGACCAAGAAGGGCATGTTCCGTACGGTGGGGCAGCTGTACAAGGAGTCGCTGACCAGCTGATGGCCACTCTGCGTAACACCAACCCCAACTTCGTGCGCTGCATCATCACCCAACCACGAGAGCGGGTGAGAGAGGCACCTCCGGGTGATGAGTGGTGTTTCCTCGATGGGACTGGGGTTATTCATTAAGGGGCGATAGTGCTGCTCAGTTACGGCCACACACAAACGCCCATCGACTAGAATAGCGATTGATCCCCTCAAACTGAACCCCCTATGTCAGGGATGGCCAACTCCAGTCCTCAATGCCACCAACCGGTCGGTTTAATGGATATCCCTGCTTCAGCACAGTTGGCTCAGTCAAAATGAATGAGCCACCTGTGCTGATGCAGAATATCCCTACTAATAGCTAGCCTGCTGGTGGCTCCTGAGACTGGACTTGGCCGCCCTGCCCTATGTTGAGCTTCGGGATCTGACATTCTGCTGGTACATTGATGCTTGTCATTTGAACATTGTAGCATCAACATATCCAATTATTGGCTCCGATTAGTCCTCATGAAAGTCTAGTGCTGGGTTCTTCTACCAGTTTCCCAAAGGGGCTGATTAGAAATGCATTCGGAGTAGAAGGCATTTATATATATATATATATATATATATATATTATATAATTATATATATATATATATTGTATTGCCAATTGTATAGCCAGGTAATTGGCAAATGATACAGTCTCACTCAATATATTTACACAGGAAAACGTTTGCCTTATCACCCATTGCCGTATGTATCCGGTTTTTGGGTGCCCCTGGAATTCTTGCCCTACGATATTCATCGTCCGCCCCAGAAATGGTGTGCGAGTGCAGATGAGGTATTGTGGACTTCTTGTGTTTCCTCGCAGGCTGGCAAACTGGACCCGCACTGTGGTGTTGACCAGCTGAGGTGTAACGGTGTCTTGGAAGGTTCCGAATCTGCCGGCAAGGATTTCCAACCGATCGTCTTTCAGGAGTTCCGGCAAAGGTATCGGGAAAAGAACGGTTCATAAAAAAGTGTGCGAGTGGTGTTTTTGTTACTATTATGCAGAAAGAATGCAGGCAAAGTTTTGCCGGCTGAACATGTCAGTTGCGGGAACGTAGGTGGTACTTAGTGCGACGTTATAATGTAGGTTCTCATTTCCGCTGAATCGCATTCCTCAATCAACCCAGGGTAACGTTCACAATGCCACGTTCAGATCTTCGTGTTTGCGATTTTTTTTTAACCCAGTTTCCTGCAGACATCTGTCCTCTTTTAAAAAAGATTGTGTGTGTGTCACAAAAACCCACACCTTTTTCCCCAGTTCCCCTCTGGAGCATCCACGTAAAGCTGACCAACGTGCAAAACTTGGATTTTCTACATCCAGACCCCTCACTTACAATCCGGCGCGATTGGGCAAAATCAAGTGCAGATTTAAAGGTTCAGTCCGCCATCTTGTTTCAAATGGTGTCCAATTGGTACCAAACGTAGACAAAAACCTGCCCCTTGATCTCAGGAACATCATGCAAAATGTGGTTTACGATATCTTAAGAGGCGTCTAAATGCAGGAGAGAACAGGCATACAGCTTTCCAAATAATATATACATATGTGTGTGTGTGTGTATATATCACACACACACATATACACAAACAATTTCGCACACAATCGACAAGTCCGCTTCATAAATAGTATAAAAAAAGATACTTCACCAAAATCAAATAACAAGGGACGGAGACACCGCCTCCAGGAAGATGAAAAAGGTTTTAATCCATCCCATATTAATTAAATACCCCTTTTTTTTCCTACTGTACTGCGGTCTCTCCTTCCCTGGTCATTTGATTTTGGTGAAGTATTAAACGTATATGTAACACAACACACCACACACCACAAATCAAACGGCCGGTGCTCCCTTACTGTCGTTCATCACTCGCCCGTTTTCTTGCATACGTTTTGCCTGCTGTTTCTCTCATTTTTATAGATAATATCTTTTTAAACATGATAGGTTACTTTATACCACTGCCTTCAACCCTGAAGTTTGATGGTGTATGTCTGATATTTATCTTGTGTGGTACGTATGGAATATTACACCCTGGGTATACTGCAAGGTTTGATGTAAATACCTCTATTTTACTCCTCTGCGACAGGTATGAAATACTCACTCCCAACGCCATCCCTAAGGTTTCATGGACGGGAAGCAGGCGTGCGAGAGATGGGAAGCTGGCCGTATTCTGAGATCACACGGGAGGGACAGGTCACAATATCTGGGTTCTAAGACCGTCTCACCTACAGTCCGATCCTGGAGCTGGACCCGAACCTATTTAGAAGCGGCCAAAGTAGATCTTCTTCCCGCCGGCGTGCTGGCAGCATCTGGAGGAGGAGCGGACCTGAAGTATACCGACATCATCATCCTTCTTCCAGCCATCTGCAGGTCCTGGCGAGGAAGTGAGTCTGAACCCGCATATTCTCTGCCAGATACTGCAAAGACAGTAAGCATCACCGGAACATTACATAAAAACACAAACAAGGACTGTACATTATACCCTTGTTTATTTATAAATAATTTCTACATCCTCATCGCTCTGGTCGACCCACTGCTGGATGAAGGCCTCCCAATGGTCTTCCACTGTCCTGCGGGGGCAGCCCCCTCTCTTCTCCACGTTGGTTGAACATATTTATTCATTGAGCATGCGGGTGTAGGAGTTGGGCAGGTCTGAGGCTTCTGTACTTGGTACAGGAATATGGAGCATAGCTCCGTTTCGGGTTAAGAGGTGCTCTGTGTCGTTTGCTGTTTAAGAGACCCTGTGATATTTACACTCCTAAAGCTCTGTCCCATCTTGTACGTCATGTCCACTGTACCTTTTTTGTGTGTTTCTCTTGGTCTCAGGGCCTTTTCTAAGAGCAGCAGCAGTTGAGCCCCTGAAAGTCCTACGAGGAACTGCGCTGCTTACCTGAAGCTGCGTCACTGGCAATGGGGAGACTCTTCACCAAGGTCGGTCCCCTCATTGCGTTGAGTATGGCGTGAAATGTTAGGGCTTCCAGCAGGCGCCCTTAGAGATCAGCACATATGTCGAGATGCTCAGCAACCTGTTTTTAGAGTCAAAGTCTAGCTTCTTTCCAACCCAGAAATAGAACGGCTGGGTTGCAAACACACACAACCAACATCCCTTTATAAATGTAGTAACTCCACGCCAGAAAACCAAACATCTCTGAGGAACGATTGCGGGACCCCAATTACTGGGTGTGGGTTACAACCGTTTAACAAGATAGAAAGCCTCCTGGTAGAATGTTGCTCTGTTGCCATTCAAGGTCATTAGATATTGGCGCTCGCCCTGCACACTGCCCTGCGCTCCTGTTTGGAGAGCCCCTGTGAGATCCTGAAGGAGAGGTATCTCCTGGTTCGGGGAGCCCCTGTGAGATCCTGAAGGGAGAGGTGCCTTCTGGTTCGGGGAGCCCTGGTGGATCCTGAAGGGAGAGGTGCCTCTGTTCGGGGAGCTCGTGTGAGAGCCCTGAGGGAGAGGTGCCTCTGGTTCAGGGAGCCCCCTGTAGGACCCTGAAGGGAGAGGTGCCACTGGTTCGGCGAGCCCCTGTAGGCACTGAAGGGGAGGTGCCTCCTGTTTTGCAGTTGAAGCCTCGCTCCAGTGACCGCGGCAGGAGGGAGGAGCTGCTGGCAAGGACGAGGAACTGCTGAAGGTGAAGAGAAAGAACAGCCAAGGGTAGTGCGAGCTCGTAGAGATGGAGAGGAAACACCAGCAGGTAGCGTGGAACGCGCTGTGAGAGCGTGCGTAGGAGTCTGGCTGTATTACTTGTTGCGCAGTAGCGCAGCGTTTCTTGTTGGTCCTGGAGATGTGTAGGCTGTACACAACCTTTCTTGTGATTGTCCACCAGGGGGGTGGGCGGCACCTGGCCCGTAGTCCCTTAGCCCAGGGGTCTGGCCCGTAGTCCCTTAGTCCGGGGGTCTGGCCCTTAGTCCCTTAGTCCAGGGGGCTGGCCCGTAGTCCCTTAGCCCAGGGGTCTGGCTCTTAGTCCCTTAGGGGTCTGGCCCCGTGTCCCTTAGCCCAGGGTCTGCCCGTAAGTCCCTTAGCCCCAGGGGTCGTCCCTTAGCCCGGTGGTCTGGCCCTTAGTCCCTTAGCCCGGTGATCTGGCCCTTAGTCCCTTAGCCCAGGGGTCTGGCCCGTAGTCCCTTAGCCCGGTGATCTGGCCCTTAGTCCCTTAGCCCAGGGGTCTGGCCCGTAGTCCCTTAGCCCAGGGGTCTGGCCCGTAGTCCCTTAGCCCAGGGGTCTGGCCCGTAGTCCCTTAGCCCAGGGGTCTGGCCCGTAGTCCCTTAGTCCGGGGGTCTGGCCCGTAGTCCCTTAGTCCGGGGGTCTGGCCTGTGCACTGTTTAAACAGGAGGTAACCCGTTTATTTCTGAGCAGTTCTCACCCATCTGGCAGCAACAAGCATTGGAACTCTCCACACACACAAAAAAACAGGATGTGTGGCCATTTTTAGTTCCCCGAGTGAAAGGGGTCTGTGGGCCGTATTTACTAATCAGTTTTCTGCCCGAAGGCACCTTGCATCACTCGAGTCAATGTGCTGGAAGGTGTCTTATGGCAAACATGGGTCAGTATCTCCTGAAGTGGCTCATTAGTAAGAACATGTACGTGGCCAGCACCTGAGGCCCATGTGGCTCACCCAGTCTGTCTTTCGCTTTGAAGTCATACATTCAAAGCAGTGTGTTGCTGACCTCTCTGGCAGCGAAGAGGTTAAGGAGAGGTGAGCTGTGTGTTAGACGCTGGCGCAGGCTCCGGGGTGGAGACTCTGGGGGCAGACTCCAGGTGCAGGCAGGCTCTGGGGTGCAGACTCTGGGTGCAGGCAGGCTCTGGGGTGCAGACTCTGGGTGCAGGCAGGCTCTGGGGTGCAGACTCTGGGTGCAGGCAGGCTCTGGGGTGCAGACTCTGGGTGCAGGCAGGCTCTGGGGTGCAGACTCTGGGTGCAGGCAGGCTCTGGGGTGCAGACTCTGGGAGCAGAGCAGGCTCTGGGGTGCAGACTCCAGGTGCAGGCTCCGGGGTGCAGACTCTGGGTGCAGGCAGGCTCTGGGGTGCAGACTCCAGGTGCAGGCTCCGGGGTGCAGACTCTGGGTGCAGGCAGGCTCTGGGGTGCAGACTCCAGGTGCAGGCTCCGGGGTGCAGACTCTGGGTGCAGGCAGGCTCTGGGGTGCAGACTCCAGGTGCAGGCTCCGGGGTGCAGAGTCTGGGTGCAGGCAGGCTCTGGGGTGGAGACTCCAGGTGCAGGCTCCGGGGTAGAGGCGCCGGGTGCAGGCTCCGGGGTAGAGGCGCCTGGCGCAGGCTCTGGGTGCTCACTGCGATGTTCTGCTCTCAGCCGCACAGAAACTCTGCCACCTGCTGGGACTGAACGTGATGGAATTCACCCGCGCCATTCTCACCCCGCGGATCAAAGTGGGAAGGGACTATGTGCAGAAGGCGCAGACAAAGGAGCAGGTGAGTGCAGGGCAGGGACTGGGGCAGCTAAAGGAGTATGTGAGTGGGGGCAGGTTAAGGAGCAGGTTGAGTGCGGGTGGGGTATAGATAAAGGAACAGGTGAGTGGGGGCGTGGGATAGATGGAGCAGGTGAGTTGGGGCGGGGGATAGATAAAGGAGCAGGTGAGTGGGGGTGGGGGATAGATAAAGGAGCAGGTGAGTGGGGGCGGGGGATAGATAAAGGAGCAGGTGAGTGTGGGTGGGGGATAGATAAAGGAGCTGGTGAGTGGGGGTGAGGGATAGATAAAGGAGCAGGTGAGTGTGGGCGGGGGACAGATAATGGTGCAGGTGAGTGGGGGCGGGGGATAGATAAAGGAGCAG
>WSYH01016929.1:0-12547 GCA_036426205.1 Ascaphus truei
ACTTTAACACACATCCACAACATGTTTTTTCACTGTTTGTATAAAGAAAACACAGAACCCCAGCAAGCTCTTTTTGGAAACCCCTGTGCCCCCACAAAATATATATATGTATATGTGTCAAAATGGAGTGCTATTGAGCGTGGCATATGTATACAACAGACGACAGAGAAGCCCAATGCTACATCCAACATGACAGAAATACACAGTAAAATACTTATATATTCTCTTGAAATAGGGTCATTTAGTTTAACCCTTTGGCCAAAGCGTTGTAAGCTTGCGAGCCACGTCAAGGCAAACACCTGTTCGCAAGTCCTAACACTACCAGATAAAATATTAATATACCTCTATTAGGATTAAAATTCTCATTTACCTCTATTAGGAGGGAGAAAGACCACAGTGGGTCTATATCCAGCAGAATGAGGAACTTGCAAACTAGGGAAGTGGGGAGGGGCGGGCTTAAAACCTGGGAAAGAGGAGCCACTAACCTCCACCAGTCTGTGTTTTCCAGGCTGCCTTCCCTTTCTACTCAATTTGGCCATTTTGGTTACTGCTATATAAGGCTGCACTTCCTGGTGGGAGTCGCCGATCAAAGTTCTGTGTTTCTGCAGCTCCTGTTGGTCTTTGCTGTCGCCCGTTCCGTTACCTGTTTGTATTCTTTGTTACTGACCCCAGGCCGTGACCCCGACCTCGCTGCCTTCGAAGCAGCAGAAATTCCCAAGTTGCAACCATTTGGGAGGCTACAGTTGTTTCAAAGTTTTCGGCTGCAAAACTGGGGCAAAATAAATTCCCAAATGCACTAAATTTATCAAGGCCAAAAAAATGACCATCGCTTTCATACGGAAACATTGGACTTTTGATGTAGTAAGTTTGCTCCAGTTTGACAGGTGCAATTGATAAATTTGAAGTATCACTAAGCGCTCCCTTGGATTGCCCCTCCTTTTCATTAGTGATTATCCAATATTATTATTATTATGTATATTTTTAACGCATAACAAGTGTACCCAGGGGTTAGAACTGTTCACAGTTGGTGGCGATAGAATATTCTTTTACATAGTACAGATGAGACAACGAGTATTCTAAGCTTGCTTAAACTAGCCGGTTAATAGCTGGGTACAACCTGGCTAGTTTAAGGCAAGTTTAAGGCATTTCGCAAGACTAAGACCCAAGGATTAACAAATCGGATTAACACAGCAGGGTCCCTGGCAGTCCCATTCAGTTTGAGGGACCCCGCTGTTAATTGATGGGCCATTAGTCATGCAGAAATGCCTATAAACTTGCCTAACAAGACCCAGGCTGTACCCGCATGTACCTGGTGCTTTTTGGCGATTGCCCACTGGATTGTGTTTAGAATAACCGTCGGCCACTACAGTAGGGGTGCACGCGATTAGAGCGCGTGGCGGAAGCACGTGATGTCACACGCAACTGCTGCATAAGCAATCGTTGCCTGTGGGGTCGGAGGCGAGATGCGACCAAACAGCAGCTCGGATTCAATGTTGGGGGCGTGCCCGTGACGTCACGTGAGTGGTTTGCCCTCAATGGATGATCCGCGCACGTGACCCGGCCATCGCGGCACAAAAACTAAAGATTTTGTCTGGCGAAAAAATCGGTCGTGCCATCGCGCTTGTGCGCGCGGCTCTATGGCCGTGTGCATTGCCTTACAGGCTTTGTAAGCGCGCGTGCAAACTGACGCGTGCATTCATTTCCCAAAACAAGTGGGTTGAAAATAGGAATTCTAGTCTGAAGAATCCATTTTAAATGATTCTTAAAATTGAGCCATACATATCTATATCCTAGTTGTTTTGTTTTGTTTTTAAAACTTAAAATTGTAAAATTTTCTGTAACCCCAACCCTCTCTAAATAGCGCGTCTGAGATCAG
This sequence comes from Ascaphus truei, assembly GCA_036426205.1. Classification (NCBI taxonomy): domain Eukaryota; kingdom Metazoa; phylum Chordata; class Amphibia; order Anura; family Ascaphidae; genus Ascaphus; species Ascaphus truei. The sequence continues at coordinate 1,877 of WSYH01016929.1, forward strand.
ATGCATTGTAAGGAACCCCAACCCTCTCTAATAGCGCGTACTGAGATCAACGCATGTATAAGAAAACCACAACTCTCTCTAATAGCGGTCTGAGATCAGACGCATTGAAAGAACACCCAACTCTCTCTAATAGCTGCGTCTGAGATCAGATGCATTGTAAAAGAACCCTAACCCTCTAATAGCGTGTCTGAGATCAGAGGCATTGTAAGGAACCCCAACCCTCTCTAATAGCGTTGTCTGAGATCAGATGCAGTTGTAAGGAACCCCACCCTCTCTAATAGCGCGTCTGAGATCAGTACATTGTAAGAACCCCAACCCTCTCTAATAGTGCGCCTGAGATCAGATGCATTGTAAGGAACCCCACCCTCTCTAATAGTGCGCGGGAGATCAGATGCATTGTAAAGAACCCTAACCCTGTTAATAGCGTGTCTGAGATCAAGATGCATTGTAAGGAACCCCAACCTCTTAATAGCCGCGGTCGTGATCATAAGCATTGTAAGAAATCCCAACTCTCTCTGTATTTGGTACAATTTTCAATTACCTGAAAATGCAGGGAACCCTTAGGATGCCCGGTGAAACCAAGGGTACATAGGAAACCCCTGGTTAAAATTATGATCTATCCACTTTTATCTATAAAGTCCTAATTGTGGTCTCCACAATAAACTGTATGCCCATTTGAATGGATGAAATATCAAAATTGATGAAAATAAGAATCATGTGCCCCACCCAGTCTGCCCTGTTGGGTATGTAATATTTTTGTCTCGCTCAAAGTGAGGAAAAGTGCAACAACAAAAAACAGTACAAGATTCGTAAAACTCCCACTAAACGCACAACAATTTGCCCCAGATTTGATAAAAGGCATTCTTTAAAAAATTTAAAAAAATAGACACACAGCTTTTCAAATCCCCTCAAAACTTCCATTTGCTTGTTTGAGTTTTTCGCCCCTAATCCCGTGTTCTTCTAAATGCTGTAAATGAAATGTTCAGTCCAATGTTTATAGCCACTGTGTAAGTAGGAAATTATCTGTGAAAATAAGTTTTATTTCACAAAGTGATTCCCACAAACTAAAAAAAAAAAAAAAAAACTTCAATGTAGTTTTGTAACTCCATTAGATAAAAGTAAGCCTTAGCATTACTTTTTTTAAATCTGATTTTCAGTTTCTTAGATTTTAATTGGAAATTGTAAAAAGTTTATTTTTCTACTTTATTTCCCAAGAGAAACACCGTAGTCACCGCGTGTGTGAGCTACTGTAGGAGAGGGAACATTGCTAGCTTAGATGTTGTAGTTAATCTACAACAAAGACAGAACGTTTAACCAAAACATTGTCGTTAACTCTTGTTTTCTACCCACTAAGGCGTTTTTATGGTACACTGCACTGGTAATTGGTGGGCTATCACAAAGCTTAGCCAGCTTAGCATTCAATAAGAGATGTCAGTTTAAGCTGCCAGCCGTTTATAAATGCGTAAGAGGACAGCTGTAAGAATCACTCGGTTATCTATATCTTTCGCACGAGGCCACTGTGCGCAAAAGCCACAAGTTAATTACAGCGTAGAGTCATGGCAGCTTGGCTTTTATTCAACGAAAAAACAATCCCTATTGGCCAGCTGAATAGATAGTATCTCAGGGGACCAATTATTTACTTTGTGCTGTACAAACTGCAGAAGTCTGCTGCCAAGTCCCATGGGTACAAACCCACTGGGCTTAATAACAGGGCCAGTTTGTACTGAAGACACACAGTGTTTTTCATGTCAAAGCTACTGCAAATGACACAATTAACTAACGGGGGACACTGAGAAGCTCTTAATTAGTAAACACAGCTTTTAAAAAAGAGCGAGGACAATGCCCCTTCACTTGTTATGTCAGAACTGCCATAGGTATTGCAAGAAACAATTACAGTAATACAACCACACTATAATACTCATTCTAACCCGAAATATAAAATCTTCCTTTTGACTGATTCTGCTGTAATTTGCTTTATAGCAAAATGACTGAAGAAGGGTGTATCAAAATGATTTCCAGCAACTGTACATTCACACTAACAACACGGTAATCAGGATATCCCTGCTTCAGCACAGGTGGCTCGGTCGAAGATATCCTGGGATATCCTAAACACCTGGCCTGTTGGTGGCCCTGAGGACTGGAATTGCCGCCCCCTAATTTAGACCAATCATAAATGTTCTGAATGGAGCGTCTCATGCATGTGTAAATGGATTCTTTATCTTTGGCACTAGAATCTAGAAAAAGTTGCTGTCTTTTTACACCCAGTTTTTCAGTATCTTTTGGTCGTTTCTGTAAGGATTCTGCACAATCCGTGCCGGGGTTTTTGCGGCAATCTGTTGTTTCCAGCTGGCCTGCCCTTTCTACTCAATTTGGCCATTTGGGTACTGGCAGCCTGCTAATATAAAGGCTGCACTTCCTGGTGGGAGTCGCCAAGCAAAGTTTGTGTTTTGCAGCTCCTGTCGGTCTTTGCTGGCGCCCTTTCCGTTACCTGTTTGGATTCCTTGTTGGACCCCAGACCGTGAACCCCGACCTCGCTGGCTTCCGCCTTCCCTGACCTTTTCCTGTTTGCCTGGACTTTGCACACTGCACGTCTGCCCTGACCTTTGCCTGTCCCTGGATCCGCACTATTGCTGCCAGCCCTGAACCCTGCTTCATACCGAATACTCTACAGGACTCTGTCCAGGGCTGGGTCGGTTTATTACATCCCTACCTCACCCTGCGGGTCCACCTCCTGATTTGAGGATGAGCACCGTCAATTTTGCTCGGCCAAAATGGACCCTGCTGAGTAGCCGTGAGTCGTATCACTCCCAAGGGGAACTACTGAAGATAAAGACACGCCTCGCCCAGCAAAACAACAGGTCACTCATTTCTAGCAGATCATGACATATCACCAGCTGGTACATTCAGGTGAGTTCTACCCCGCACCGCCATGCGCAGCATTTCCAGCGCCAGCCTGTCATCCCCTACGCCCAGGGAACCACGGATATCAACACCTCTTCATTATGGAGGAGGACCCTTGGGCAGAGGATTTGAATCAGTGTTCGATTCAGTTCGAAATCCAGCCCTCCTGTTCTGCACCTATCGTTCCAGGGTAGCAAGTATTCCCTACTAACAGAGAGGCTTGGCCTGGGCCTCCCCTCTCGGGAAGAAGGATCCCCACTGATTGATAACGCCAAGGACTTTCTCAAGCTTCAAAGAGTTTTGACGCTCAGGTCGCGGGTCCACCTGCTTCTGTTACGCTCCTACTAATCCGGGGAAGGAAACCCTGCACTGTGTGCAGTTCAGTTGAATCTCCGTTACCCTGCTGCGGAGACGGGCTGGAACAAATGAAGCTCGCTGGGCAGAATTTTGGCAAGGCTCTTGAGCATTTAAGGACGAACTGGCTGCGGGACACCCTATAGATCGGGAGGAATTGATTGCTCATCTGTATAAGAATAGAATCTTCCGGTTGCAAGAACGGCAGACCAAGCGAGACCGTCCTTCAAAAACTCCATAATTTGGCTGCTCCCCACTTAATTTCCTCTTCCAGCACCTCTCCTAGATAAGGAACCAATGAATAGGTGGATCAAATATGCCAGGAGAGAACATAGGCGAGTGAAAGGGTGGCTGTGCCTGTAAGTGGGCTCAAAGGTCATCTTGCCTGGATTTGTCCTAAATCAAGGAAACCCCAGTGCCCAGTGAAGATTGAGGAATATTCTCTGGGCATTTCTTCAATTCCTTATCCACCCCACCTGCACGGCTCCTCCTGCCGGTTCGCTCCGGGACAGCCTCCATCTTCACTCAGGTTTTGGGCTCACGAGCGAGGCGGGAATTTCATTTGATCACGCATTTCCGGCACTCCACTCCATCCCCTCCATACTAGGGAGACCTCGGTAGTGGTAGTGGGCCATTAATGGAAGACTCTGATACCTAGGACCATCATCTCGAAACTAAGCCTTTGCTGGTGCTACTGGGGCACACACACCACAAGGAGACACTTCTCATTTATGTCATTTGCCTCTCTACACTCACAGTGGTCCTTTGCCTTCATTGGTTGCAGCACATAACACCAAGATCAATTGGGTGACCAGTCAAGTGACAGCCTGGGGTCAAACATTGCCATGAATGTTGTCTTTCGAGGTCTTGCACCATTTCTGGGGTTCGACACGACTGAGACTTCTTTGTTATGCCCCCAGTTTTTACAGGAAGTTTGCCAATGCCATTCAACAAAAAAACAGGCAGAGGAGTTACTGCCACACCGATCTCACATTTGTACCACAGACCGCTCCAGGGGCCATCCTCCCTCGAGCGGCTCACTACCTCCGTTAATACCCCCGCTAGCCTCATAATCCCCTCTCCGCTAATCCTCCCCTCATTACCCCCACCCCTCCTTATTACACCCCCTACGGAACCAGAAATCAAGGCAGAAACCGTTCCTGTTCCACCCGTCCATGGACCCACTTATCCGTGGATTTTGTCGTGGAATTGGCGCCTCCAGGGGTGGACTACAACAAATCAATCGATTTACACATAAGCCCATTTTTTTTCCCCTCAGGAGATACCTACAGCCTCCGAACTTTCTGAAATCTTTATTAAGGAGATATTTTGTCCTTCATGGAGTTCCGACGTTACGGTTATGGTCTCAGAAAGCGGATCCCAATCGTCTCAAGATTCTGGAAGGCCTTTTGTCATAGAATGGGCAACTACCTCATTTTCTTCTCCTACCATCCCCAGTCCAATAGACTCCCAGAGGGAGGGGCTGGCCAGTCCCTGGAGCAATTCTGCGATGTTTGCATTTGAACTATGGGACGACTGGGTTGATCTTCTCCGTGTGGGCCAGGTTTCCTGCAATTTTCTGAACAAATGATTCCACACTGGATCTCCGTCTTCTGGGCTATGGTACCAAACGCTGCCCTTCCTTCTTCCATTCCTCTTCCAGAGTCCTGCAGTGGATAATAAAATCCAAGAACTCCAATTACTCTGGAAGAAGTTAGGCCAAAGCGGCCCTCCAGCCAGAGACCAGGTATATAAAAGTTGACGTCCATCTCTCCCCGTTTCAAGTGGGAAATCAGGTCTGGGCTGTACAAAAAATCCCGGCTGAAAACTGCCTTCCTCCAAACTTGGGCCCGATTAATTAGACCGTTCTTGATGGATGGCCAGGCGGAATTTAAAGTACAACAGATACTGGGATTCCCCGAATAGCCCGTTGAGGGCTTGGTCCATTGGAAGAGGTTATGGACCCAAGGAATCATGGATCAAATCCAGGGTGTCGATGCCCCAAACTGGTTCCGGGCGTTTATTGGAGAGTTCTGCCAAACCAGCTTAGATCGCCGGAGGTCTCTCCTAGAGAGGGGGGTACGTAAGGATTTGCTCGATCTGTGCCGGGTTTTGCTGCCAGTCTGTGTTTTCCAGGCTGCCTTCCCTTTCTACTCAATTTGGCCATTTTGTTACTGCTATATAAGCTGCACTTCTGGTGGAGTCGCCGATCAAAGTTCTGTGTTTCTTCAGCTCTGTTGGTCTTTGCTGTCGCCCTTTCCGTTACCTGTTTGGATTCTTTGTTACTGACCCCAGGCGTGACCCGACCTCGCTGCCTTCCCCTGCCCTGACCCTTTGCTGTTGCCTGGACTTTGAACCACTGCCACCTGCCTGACTTTTGCCTGCCCCTGGACTCTGCACCATAATCGCCAGCCCTGACCTTGCTTCCATACCGAATCTCTTACAGGACTCTGTCCAGGGCTCTGGGCGGTTTATTTACATCCCATACCTCACCCCTGCCGGTCTGCCTCCTGATTCCTGATTTGAGACGAGCACAGTCACAGTTTCCTATTCCTGAGATGCAGAAACTTTATTCTGGAAATGAAATAAAATAAAAGACTGTATTGAATTAAACTGAGGCCAAGTGTTAAAAAAAAAAATATATATATATATATATACGTGTATTTTTATTTAAATTTAACAAACAAAAAGTTTATGATTTAAGGACAGGGTACATTATGATGTAGCTTCTAATGTATTTGATTAGATCGGGGTTTTTTTTTTGTGTAACTTTCATTTATTGGCATCATACAAACAATACTGACCATCATAAAGCCATTACATCAAAAGCATAAAAAAAGGGGGGGGGGGGGGGGTTCCCCTGTCCAATCTCTTTTTTTCCATTCCCCATGTACTGTAGCTTTCTTCCATAGGTTGACTGGGATATATGCTCTCCCATGTGGCCCTCTCCCCTATATCTGTATCGTATCAGGTCCTGTACCTCCGCAGCCCCTGTGTCCGATTGCCAGTCAACGGAGAGCGCATTCATGTTACAAAGCATAATTGTATGATTCTCTATTCGAACAACAGGCAAACATCATGAGACTGAAATTCGAATCGAGTTGTAGCAAAACATGTATTGATAAGGCTTATAGAGAGGTACAGTAGTAGCACGGATTAGAACAACTGCTTACGGGAAAACCCGTTTCTTTCTCCTTTGTAAATGCATCTATAAGTTGCACCATTTTCTTCTAGTCTTATAAATAAAAATACTGCACAAAGAACACTTGAAATGACATAAAATAAAACATCCTGCAAACACTCTGCTTGAGCTTATTCTGTTATTTGCACTAATCATTTTTAAACTTAACACACATCCACAACATGTTTTTTTCACTGTTTGTATAAAAGAAAACACAGCAACCCCAGCAAGCTCTTTTTGGAAACCCTGTGCCCCACAATATAATATGTATATGTTGTCAAAATGGAGTGCTATTGAGCGTGGCATAGTATACAACAGACGACAGAGAAGCCCAATGCTACATCCAACATTGACAGAAATACACGTAAATACTTATATTTTCTTGAAATAGGGTCATTTAGTTTAAACCTTTGGCCAAAGCGTGTAAGCTTGCGAGCCACGTCAAGGCACAACACCTGTTCGCAAGTCCTAACACTACCAGATAAATATAATATAACTTATTAGGATTAAAATTCTCATTTACCTCTATTAGGAGGGAGAAAGACCACAGGGGGTCTATATCCAGCAGAATGAGGAACTTGCAAACTAGGGAATGGGGAAGGGCGGGCTTTAAAACCTGGGAAAGAGGAGCCACTAAACCTCCACCAGTCGTGTTTTCAGGCTGCCTTCCCTTTCTACTCATTTGGCACATTTGGTTACTGCTATTAAGGCTGCACTTCCTGGGGGAGTCGCCGATCAAAGTTCTGTGTTTCTGCAGCTCCTGTTGGTCTTTGCTGTCGCCCGTTCCGTTACCTGTTTGTATTCTTTGTTACTGACCCCAGGCCGGACCCCGAACTCGTTTGCCTTCCCCTGCCCGACACCTTTGCCTGTTGCCTGGGCTTTGCCCACTGCCACTGCCCTGCCTTTTGCCTGTCCCCTGGACTCTGCAACATAATGCCAGCCGACCTCTGACCTCCTCCCATACACGAATACTCTTACGGACTCGTCCCAGGGCTCTGGTCGGTTTATTTTACATCCCCCCACCACCCTGCCGGTCTGCCTTGATTCCTGATTTGAGACGAGCACCGTCACAGTTCCTTATTCCTGAGATGCAGAAACTTTATTGTGGAAATGAAAAAAATAAAATGACTGTATTGAATTAAACTGAGGCCAAGTTTAAAAAAAAAAAATATATATATATACGCTTGTATTTTTATTTAATAATTTAACAAACAAAAAGTTTATGATTTAAGGACAGGGCTACATTATGAATGTAGCTTCTAATATATTGGTTAGATGGCGGGTTTTTTTTTTTTTTGTAACTTCATTTTATTGGCATCATACAAACAATACTGACAATCATAAAGCCATTTACAATCAAAAAGCATAAAAAAGGGGGGGGGGGTCTCCCCTGTCCAATCTCTTTTTTTCCATTCCCATGTACTGTAGCTTTCTCCATAGTTTGACTGGGATATAGTCTTCCCATGTGGCCCCTCTCCCCTATATCTCGTATCGTATCAGGTCCTGTACCTCCGCAGCCCCTGTGTCCGATTGCCAGGCAACGGAGAGCGGCATTTCCATGTTATCAAAAGCATAATTGTATGATCTCTATTCGAACAAAACAGGAAAACATCATGAGACTGAAATTTCCGAATCGAGGTTGTAGACAAAACTGATTGATGATAAGGTTATAAGAGAGCTACAGTCAGTAGCACGGTTAGAACAACTTGCTATACGGGAATACCCGTTCCCTTTCTCCTTTGTAATGCATTCTATAAGTTGCACCATTTATCTTCTCTAGTCTTATAAATAAAATAACTGCAAAAGAACACTTGAAATGACAAATAAAACATCCTGCAATACACCTGCTTGAGTTATTCATGTTATTTGCACTGAATCATTTTTTAACTTAAACACAATCCACAACATGTTTTCACTGTTTGTATAAAAGAAAAACAGAACCCCAGCCAGCTCTTTTTGGAAACCCCTGTGCCCCCACAAATATATTGTATATGTGTCAAAAGGGAAGTGCTATTGAGCGGTGGCATATGTATACAAACAGACGACAGAGAAGCCCAATGCTACATCCAACATGACAGAAATACAAGTAAAATACTATATTTCTCTTGAAATAGGGTCATTAGTTAACCTTTGGCCAAAGCGTTGTAAGCTTGCGAGCCACGTCAAGGCAAACACCTGTTCGCAAGTCCTCACCTACCAGATAAAATATTAATATACCTCTATTAGGATTAAAATTCTCATTTACCTCTATTAGGAGGGAGAAAGACCACAGTGGTCTATATCCGCAGTATGAGACTTGCAAACTAGGGAGTGGGGAGGGGCGGGCTAAAACCTGGGAAAGAGGAGCCACTAACCTCCACCAGTCTGTGTTTTCCAGGCTGCCTTCCCTTTCTACCAATTTGGGCCATTTTGGTTACGCATATAAAGGCTGCCTTCTGGTGGGAGTCGCGATCAAAGTTCTGTGTTTCTGCAGCTTGTTGGTCTTTGCTGTCGCCCCGTTCCGTTACCTGTTTGTTCTTGTTACTGACCCAACGGCCGTGACCCCGACCTCGCGCCCTTCCCCCTGCCCTGCCCTTTGCTGTTGCCTGGACTTTGCCACCACTGCCCACCTGCCCTGCCCTTTGCCTGTCCCCTGACTCTGCACCATAATCGCCAGCCCTGACCTCTGCTTCCATACCGAATACTCTTACAGGACTCTGTCCCAGGGCTCGGTCGGTTTATTTACATCCCTACCTCACCCCTGCGGTCTGCCTCCTGATTCCTGATTTGAGACGAGCACCGTCACAGTTTCCTATTCCTGAGATGAGAAACTTTATCTGGAAATGAAATAAATAAAATGACTGTATTGAATTAAACTGAGGCCAAGTTTAAAAAAAAAAAAATATATATATATATACGCTTGTATTTTTATTTAATAATTTAACAAACAAAAAGTTTAGTGATTTAGGACAGGGCTACATTATGAAGTAGCTTCTAATATATTTGTTTGATCGGGGGTTTTTTTTTTTTGTAAACTTTCATTTCTTGGCATCATACACACACTACTGACATACATAAAGCCATTTACATCAAAAGTAAAAAAAAGGGGGGGGGGGGTCTCCCCTGTCCAATTCTTTTTTTTCCGTCCCCATGTATGTAGCTTTCTCATAGTTTGACTGGGATATATGTTCTCTCCCATGTGGCCCCTTCCCCTATTCTCGTATCGTTATCAGGTTCTGTACCTCCGCAGCCCCTGTGTCCGATGCCATCAACGGAGAGCGCATTCCATGTTATCAGCATAATTGTATGATTCTCTATTCGAAACAAAAGGCAAACATCTGAGACTGAAATTTCCGAATCGAGGGTTGTAGCAAAACATGTATTGATAAGGCTATAAGAGAGCTACAGTAGTAGCAGGATTAGAACAACTTGCTATACGGGAATACCGTTCCCTTTCTCCCTTTGTAATGACTTTATAAGTTGCACCCTTATCTTCTCTAGTCTTAATATAAAAATACTGCACAAAGAACAACTTGAAATGACAAAAAAACATCCTGCAATACACTCTGCTTTGAGCTATTCTGTATTTGCACTGATCATTTTTAAACTTAACCACACAACAACATTTTTTTCACGTTGTCAGAAAGAAAAACACAGAACCCCAGCAGCTCTTTTTGGAAAAACCCCGTGCCCCCACAAAAATAATATATTATATGGTCAAAATGGAGTGCTATTGAGCGTGGCATATGTATACAACAGCGACAGAGAAGCCCAATGCTACATCCACATGACAGAAATACACAGTAAAAACTTTATATTTCTCTTTGAATATGGGTCATTTAGTTTAACCCTGTTGGCCAAAGCGTTGTAAGCTTTCGAGCACGTCAAGGGCAAACACCTGTTGAAGTCCTAACACATACCAGATAAAATATTAATATACCTCTATAGGATTAAAATTCTCATTACCTCTATAGGAGGGAGGAAAGACCACAGTGGGTCTATATCCTGCAGATGAGGAACAATTGCAAAATAGGGAGTGGGCGAGGGGCAGAGGCTTAAAACCTGGGAAAATAGGAGCCCATAACATCACACAGTCGTTGTTTGTCCAGCGTTGGCCTTCCCTTTCTACTCATTGCCATTTTGGTTACTGGGCTATATAAGCTGCAACTTCCTGCGGTCGGAGAAAGCGCCGATCAAAGTTCTGTGTTTCGCAGCCTCCTGTTGTCTATTTGCTGTCGCCCTTCCGTACCTGTTTT
>WSYH01016930.1:0-12545 GCA_036426205.1 Ascaphus truei
CATACACACACACAGCCACTGATACACACACACAGCCACTGATACACCCATACAGCCACTGATACACACACACATACACACACACAGCCACTGATACACACACACAGCCACTGATACACACACAGCCACTGATACACACACAGCCACTGCTATACACAGCCACTGCTATACACACACACAGTCACTAATACACACACAGACACTGATACACACAGACATCGATACACACACAGCCACCGATACACACACAGCCACTGACACACACACAGCCACCGATACACACACACAGCCACTGACACACACAGCCACTGACACAAACAACCACTGATACACACACATACACACAGCCACTGATACACGCACACATACACACAGCCACTGATACACACACACACACAGCCACTGATACACACACACAGCCACTGATACACACACACAGCCACTAATACACACACATCCACTGATACACACACAGCCAGCTACTGATACACACACACACACAGCCAGCCACTGTTACACACACAAAGTGGAGTACGAGAGCAGAGGCAGCAACGGATGTGAGTGACTGGAGGGAGGGTTGAGGGGGGAGGAGGGAAGAGAGGAAAGACGTCAATCCGAGTAGGAGGCTCGCCGCCTCCCCCTGTACCCACCGCCAGCGACCACGCACCATTACTGCCCGCCCCCGCGCCTATCTCCTGCACCAAGGGGACCAGGGGGAAGGGAGCACCAGACGGGAGGCAAAGATACACCATGGGGAGTCGGGGGCACCGCGCAGCCACCACTGCCCGCCCCCAGCTCCCGCACCAAGGGGACGGGGGAAAGGGAGCGGCAAAGGTACAACCCCCCCACTCGGTGGGCGCACCCCTGCTACCATCTCCTATCACCTCTGGCTGGGACCCGGGGCAGAAGGGGACGAAGACACCGAGCAGCCACCAGAAGACAGAGGAGTCAGGAACGGGAAGACACCCACACCCTCCGTGTGCTCTGCACAAAGCAGAAGCCCCGCCCCCGGCATCCTCTGACCTACAGCCAATCCCCTGTGGCCCGGCCGGCATTCTAAGCCTCGCCCCCGGCATCCTCTGACCTGCAGCCAATCCCCCCCGGCAGCATTCATTCATTCACATTCTAAATAGAAAATACTTACCGGCTGTCGCATCCTCCTCACCGCCGCCGCATCTAAATACCGGGACCAGGGATAAAACCCAGGACATTTCCGGGACGGACCCGCAACCGGGACAGGAAAGAAAAAAACGGGACTATCCAGGCAAAACCTAATTATGCCCCAGCTTGGCCCCGACTCCCACATAGTTTGTGGCTGCGATAGGGTCTTGCCCCTAATATAGGGACCCTGCCCTGCTTAGCAATATTAGTGTTAGGGAAACAGGGAGAAGCCGCACGGTGGCTGCGGCCTGTGGTCCAGGACACAGATCGCCCTACATTAATAAAGACATTGTTTACAGTGGTACAATCCACGAGGTACCCACCCAACGTAGAGGCGGAGGCTTCGCAGTATCAGCATCGGATCCGTGGATCCCAGCATCGTGACATCAGCGCGCCCGGGTGTGGCATCACCCGGCAGGTACCCAACGCATCAGTGCACCAACTCAAACACTATAGTGGGACAGCGCTGTCACACACACCTTGGGTGGGGGAGAGGAGCATTGGAGGGTACGGCCGTGCGTGGTTTGGTTGGTGATATATACATATCCTAGGAGAGAAAAAACACGGGCGCATATGGACAAAACCAATGAAGATGAATAAAGTAGCAGATAAAATAGGCATTTAGGATATCAAGATCCTCTCCTCACTGCTGATCTGTATGGCGGCTAGTTTTTTTGGCTCCACCTGGAACGCAGAGACTCCGCACAGGCTCAGATGTGTCTGCAGCTGCCTCCAGTGTTGTCCTGGCTATCCCTCCAGTCTCGCAGGATTGCGAGTATGACGTAAGCGCGTTGTATCCGTTGAAGGGAGGAATCAGCATACACTGTCCAGCTAATACTAAACCAATATTGCCAGATAGAGCTTAGAACTCAGAGAGTCAGGGAGATCTTAAGGAAATGCTATTCCAGCCTCCACCCTACGCGTATCGTCGTGAAAAATACTTCATTCCCATACCCCAGCTACACACACACACACACACACACAGTACAAACACACCTTATCAACTGTATACACACCACACAAACCTTACTTACTGTATACACAACAAAGCTACTGACACACACACACATAGACCTAATCTAAAGTAAACACAGATACTGACACACACCTCATCTACTGTATACACAACACTGATACAGATACACAGACACACACACTTTATCTACTGTATGCATAACACATTTACAAACAACATGCACAATATTCATACATGACATGTGCTCACAACAGAAAAACACCATACTGTATATACTGTACATGCAAACATCTTCATTTGAGGTATGGGATTTCACCGTAATAGTGTTTGGACACCATAGGTTCATCCCTGGTTTAGAAGGGACAATGAGGTTATGAGGAGTATAACTATTTTACACCTAAAATTAAAGACTATAAAGGGGGGGGGGGGGGGAGGGGAGCACATTCTTGTAATTATTTTGCAGCTGCAACTGTGTATCGGTGATTAAGAGTACAAACATATTTTAGCACCATCCCGACTCTTGCGTTCCGCTCAAGGATGTCTTCTCTCTACCCCCTTTGTATCTAAAACCCTCTCCCACCTTAAACCTTTCTCACTGACTGCCCCACACCTCTGGAATGCCCTTCCCCTCAACACCCGACTAGCACCCTCTCTATCCACCTTTAAGACCCACCTTAAAACACACTTGATTAACGAAGCGTATGAATAGCTCCGCGGCTAATACTATACACATGATACATATTGTAAAGCTTGGCTCCTTGCAGACGCACATAACAGAATGCCCTCCTACTGTCTCTGTACGCCCTTCCTACCTACTGATTAGACTGTAAGCTCTTCGGAGCAGGGACTCCTCTTCCTAAATGTTAATTTTGAAGTCTGAAGCCCTTCTTCCCATTATCTGTTATTTGTACTATTTGTTATTTATATGATTGTCACTTATATTACTACTGTGAAGCGCTATGAACATTAATGGCACTATATAAATAAAGACATACATACATACATACATACAACACCATATTGCTTATTATTTTTTTATTGTTTTATGGGATGGGAGACTTCACTAGACACCCTTGCCCCACAACATTCCATAGTGTTGTTGGACACCAGTAAAAACACATAGAATAGAGCATGACATTATCCACATTGGTGTAATCCCTACAAACAAACTGAAATGTACTGTATACTGAAGGTAGTCCTCGTTATCCAATGTTTTACTTTACAACGAATGGCATATCCAACGCTTTGCAATGCAACCCTAAGGGCCATTTTTCGATGCCGGAATGCGTTATCCCACGCTCACTGCCACTGATTAATATAGGACTCACTTTACAATGGTTTCACTATCCAACGCTACTTCCAGAACAGATTGCGTTGTATAACCGAGGACTGTCTGTATAGTATCTAAATAATCAGGCATCCTCCTCAAGAAGCAAACAAAAATTTAGAGTGCAAAGTGACTTCACACAGTATGAAGTAAAGTACTATTATTACAGTATAAAAAATGATACAAAAGAACCCAGGTGGGAATGCAGCTTCATAATAAGATTTCCCAAAAAGTCTTAATGCCACGTAGCAGAAACAGATCTGAAGTGCAAAATCAAGTGCAGATTTAATTCTGGCAGGGTTAGAATATTTAATGGTTATTTCACAAGTCACTTTCAAAATAAACAGGTCTTCCATAATCACCTCAAAGAGAGAGGAAGGCAAACATGCTGACTCCTCACTGGCCAAAACTTTGGTGACTGGTGTTCCTGCAAGGAAGCTACACAGCGACGGATATATTCAGTGACGTCACCTCAACCTGCTCTTGGTGTGCACAGACCAGACAGATGGACTATGTGTCTGTGAGGAGTCAGCATGTTTGCCTTCATGTCTATTTGAGGGGATTTTGGAAGACCTGGTTATTTTGAAATTGACTTGTGAAATAACCATTGAATATACTAACCCTGCCTGAATTAAGTCTGCACTTGATTTTGCGCTTCAGATCTGCTTCTGCTATCCTCCACAGGAAGTTGGTGCCCTACTGTTCTTAAAATATAGGTTTCGGATCTGTCTGTTTCCAGCACAAGGATTGGTTGTCTCTGTGTTCCTCCAACTATATATAAGATTCCTCTCAGTCACTACATGTTCAGAGATGAGGTAGAGTTGCACCTTTTCATATTTGAGTGGTGAAACATCCAAACTATAAGTTGTATCTCTCAAAGTTTCCCTTTGTGTATTCTTGCAAATAAGTTACCTATAATAAAGGTGGGAAAGAGATGACTATGTAAAAAGGAGTCCAACTCTTGTCATCTTCACCCTATTGGTTTGGTGGAGAATGTCTTGCTCTCCTCATGCTTCTCCCCAAGTCTCCCCAGCTCCACAGACTCATTTCGACTTCGCTGACGGAAGACTTGAGAGACTTTGTGAAAGCTGGAAACCTCGGATGATGTCCCCTCAAAGAGCTTGGCCATGAATCCCAACCCAGCAGTCCTAATGAAGGAGCCACCGGCAAATGTATACAGGACGGGGTTGATGCTACTGCTCAGGAAGGCCACGGCTGTGACATTGGGTCGGGCAACGCGAGCTGCATTCCTGAGATTTTGTGCTGTGGTGCCTGAGGTAAGGTTGCCAAACACCTGCAGGATATTTACCACCTGGTAGGGCAGCCAGAAGAGGGCAAAGGTCACGATGATCATGACCACTAGCCGTCCTGTTCTACGCTTGCTCTGGAATTTTGCGGTACGTAGCCTGAGTCTGATGTACAGGTAGCTGAATACAATAACTGTGAATGGGATAATAAACCCCAGCATAGTCTCAAAGAGGTACTGAAAGACAATTTGCCGAGGGCTGGTATGGAAGGGCAGGCAGATCAGTCGGTTGTTACCTACATTCAACACAGTGCGGTAAAATGGCATGGGGATGGCAAGCAAAGACGCTAATAACCATATGACTGCAACCAGGCTTCTGACCACGGGCTTGGTCCGCATCTTTTGGGAGGAGAACGGTTTAGCAACGGCCAGAAAGCGGTCCACACTCATGAAAGTGATGAGGAAGATACTGGCATACATGCTCAGGCAGCTGACGTAATGGCACAGCTTACAAATTGTGTCCCCAAAGACCCAATTGCCAGTGGTCAGAAGGTGGAGGAAGAAGGGTGCTGTGAGAAGTACTATGATGTCGGCCATGGCCAAGTGGAAGATGAGGATGCAAGTGACTGTGCGATTCTTCATGCGGGTCAGAACGGTCCAGATTATGAAGGCGTTGCCCGGGAAACCAATGAAGAAAGCCAGGGAGAGGATGGCGATGCCCAGCCGAGGGGATGATGCAGACGGAGGGGGTACTGAGTGCCGGGTAGAGTTTGCAAGAGAGGAACTGGCAGTGGTCATCAGGGCAAGCATTGTACTCTAAGTTGATGGGAGATGAGAAAAATTAGTAAAAGTTGAGATCATTCTTAAAATAGCTAATTCAGACAAGTGTTTAAGCAGCATGGGCTATGTAAAGCTAACTTAAATATTGAATATTGCCCACCTTCCCCAAAAAGGCACTGCTTGCATGCGAAGGAAGAGAACACAATTGTCTGTATCAATGCAATTTAAAACAATATTAATATATTACTATCCACCCTGCATCTCTTCTAACTTCAATTGTGGGGAAACTACTTGAAGGTTTAATGCGGGATAATATTCAGGAAAACCTAATGGAAAACAAAATTATTAGTAATAGTCAGCATGGATTTATGAAGGATAGATCATACCAAACTAACCTTATTTGTTTCTTTGAGGAGGTAAGTAGGAATTTAGACCAGGGTAATATAGTTGATGTGGTCTACTTAGATTTTGCAAAGGCTTTTGATACGGTTCCACACAAGAGGTTGGTGTACAAAATCAAGCAAATTGGATTGGAAACTGGTTGAAGGATAGAAACAATGGGTTGTCATAAATTGAACTTTTTCAGGTTGGGCTAAGGTCGTGAGTGGAGTACCTCAGGGATCGGTAGTGGGACCACTGCTTTTTAACGTGTTAATTAATGACCTTGAGGTTGGCATCGAGCGCAAAATCTCCATCATTGCTGACGATACTAAATTGTGTAAGGTAATAGAATCAGAGCAGGGTGTAATTTCTCTCCAGAAGGACTTGGAGAGACTGGAATTGTGGGCAGGTAAATGGCAGATGAGGTTTAATACAGATAAATGTAAGGTTATGCATTTGGGAAGTAATAATAAACAGGTGACTTACGAATGAAATGGGGATAAATTGGGGGAATCCTTGATGGAGAAGGATTTAGGAGTGCTTGTAGACAACAGGCTTAGCAATAGAGCCCAATGTCATGCAGTAGCTGCAAAGGCAAACATGATCTTATCTTGCATTAAACAGGCAATGAATGGAATGGAAGTAAACATAGTTATTCCTCTTTTCAAAGCATTAGTAAGACCACACTTGAATATGGAGTACAATTTTGGGCACCACTCCCTAGAAAAGACATTATGGAACTAGAGAGAGTGCAGAGAAGAGCCACCAAATTAATAAAGGGGATGGACAATCTAACTTACGAGGAGAGGCTAGCTAAATTAGATTTATTTACATTAGAAAAGAGGCGTCTAAGAGGGGATATGATAACTATGTACAAATATATTTGGGGACAATACAGGGAGCTTTCAAAAGAACCATTCATCCCAAAGCCAGTACTAAGGACTCAGGGGCATCCCTTAAGGTTGGAGGAAAGGAGATTTCACCAACAACAAAGGAAAGGGTTCTTTACAGTAAGGGCAGTTAAAATGTGGAATTCATTACCCATGGAGACTGATGGCAGATACAATAGATTTGTTCAAAAAGGTTGGACATCTATTTAGAAAGGAAAGGTATACAGGGATATAGCAAATAAGTAAACATGGGAAGGATGTTGATCCAGGGATTCTTGGAGCCAGGAAGGAATTTATTTTTCCCCTTATGAGATATCATTGGATGATATGGGTTTTGTGTTTGCCTTCCTCTGGATCAATAAGGAAGTAGTGATATAGGATAACGTATCTGTTGTCTAAATTTAGCATAGGTTGAACATGATGGACGTACAGTATGTCTTTTTTCAACCTCATCTACTATGTTACTATATATGTAACTGTTACATCGGACCCATGTGTGGCGGGGGAAGGGAGAACCAGGCTTATAATAAAGGTCAAAGCCCACTTGGTTACCCCTGACCCATGTTTTGGGGTCCTAGAGTGTCAGCTCTTGGGCCCGGGCATTGTGTATGCATTACTGTGACTGTGTGCAAAATATGAGACAATTGCCGTTTGTGTTTGACCGTTTCCAGAGGTGCTGGGACGCCCTGCTTCAGCACAGAGCAGGAAAAGGTAAAAATGGGTATGAAGGGGTTAAAAGATATCTGCAGGTATACACGGAGTCCTTAGTATAGCAAGGGGCTCCCCAGTATAGCAGTGATACCCACATACTGTACATGCCCAGGTATCCTGAGCCTAGAGTAGGGGTTCAGGAAGGTGCTCACGCTAAGGTTATGAAGCTGAGCAGGTTTTTCAGTGTTTTTTCAATGTTTAAAAGTATTTTTCTAATGTGTGCCAGGAATGAGGCTAGTTTATGACCCACCATTCCAGGGGGCAAGTAAGCATAACCGAAGGCTAGCTTATAAGGGACCCTGGGGAGAGGCCCTCCAGGATGTATACAAAAAGTTAGAGCTTCAAAGGGGTTAAACAGCTGGCCAGCAACTGGGGTGATTCTTTGACTAGAAGCAGATATTCTGTCACTGAGCAAAGGGGGCTTGGCCAGGTGGTATTATAAGCTGGTGCAGGCCATGGGGAAATTGTTCTCTACTGTAACATCAAGAAGGAGGGGGTGGGGGTGAAGAGGAGTTTTATCACCATCACAGTTACATAGTTACATAGTAGATGAGGTTGAAAAAAGACTTTCGTCCATCAAGTTCAACCTCTTGAGTAAATCGTCTAAATTTCTCAGAGGATAAGTGGCCGGAATTCAACAGCAAGAGGCCACAGGAATGAAAAGTGGCCTGGAATATTTTGCTGTGTGTTTGAAATTAGGAAAGATTAGTTTTGTAATCGGAGTTTCTAAAGTAAGTGTGTCTTTTTACTGTATTTTTGTGTAACATAGTTGTGTGCGTTCATTAGGTGAATAATCGCAATTTATTTTTATCTCTCTGCTTGCTCAATCAATGATCCCGGTAATTAAAAGTCGTAATAAACTGGGTCCATCGTGACACCATGTACATGTGATATGGAGCGTTTACAGAAGGAATCAGGGAAATTTTGATAGGCAGCCCACATATTACAATACAATGCATACAGTACAGTGTATACTGTACAGTGTATACAATGCACACAGTACACTGCATACAGTACAATGTATACAATGCATACAGTACAATGCACACAGTACAATGCATACAGTACAATGCACACAGTACAATGTATACAATGCATACAGTACAATGCGTACAATACATACAATGCATAGCAAGACACGTAGAGGAAAAACAGAGCACTATCCAGGGTAAAAAAAACTGATTCAGAGGGGGCTCACTCATAAAAGAAATGATCAGGTTTTATTGGATCATACAAGAATAACCTCTATAGAGGTAGCATAACACAACGCGTTTCGCGCATATAGCGCTTCATCATGGTGTAAAGTTGTGATATAAAAATTGACATATTTAAATGATCTGGCGTGCAAGTGACGTCAGATGCCAAAACACACCTCAGCTACATTCCTCCATTGACCATAATGAGCATGTATTCCCATTGGACTACAGGGAATCAAAGCAAAAGCTTTATTATTGAGAACAACAGAGTGAGGGGGAGAGGGATCTCTGACGTCACGCGTATCTGCGTATGTAGCACATGCCCCCTCTACGTAGGTGCGTGACCAGGGCCAGTTAATTCAATAAACAAAAAATGGACAAATTAACCCCATAATGCCCAGATCTGCCAATAGTGAAGACAAAATATAAAAACAATCACAAGTTCATAAAAAAAACTTGAAATTGAAATTGATGTACCACAACAGAACCCCCCCACAACCTCGCCTTTTTCACCCCCCTTCTTCCCCCTTTTTTCACACTTCTTTTTCTTTATTCTTCTTGACATGTCATTTGCAACTCTGTTGTGAAACATCAATTTCAATTTTTGTTTTTATGAACTTGTGATTGTTTTTATATTTTGTCTTCACTATTGGCAGATCTGGCCGTTAAGGGTTTAATTTGTCCATTTTTTGTTTATTAAAGTTTGCTTTGATTCCCTGTAGACCAATGGGAATACATGCTCATTATGGTCAATGGAGGAAAGTAGTGGAGGTGTTTTGGTGTTTGACGTCACTCCCGCGCCAGATCATTTAAATATGCCATTTTATTATCACAACTTTTCACCATGATGAAGCGCGAAACGCGTTGTGTTATGCTGCCTCTCTAGAGGTTATTTTAGTATGATCCAATAAAGCCTGATCATTTCTTTTATGAGTGAGCCCCCTCTGGATCTGTGTTTTACCCTGGATAGTGCCCCGTTTTTCCTCTACGTGTCTTGCTGTTCTACCTACATGGATGCACATCATTGGACCTCCTAAGGACTTATCTGGATATCTACCAAAGTGAGTTCCACTTATGCCTCTATCATTGTTATATTACTAGTGGGTGGGAGATTGCTTCATGTTTATACCGACCAGATACAATAGACACTAGTCTCCCCATACCTGCAACTCACATGGTATATCACTATTATGGAAGTGCCTTAAACTTTCTATATATTAAGCAGTATTTGCTGGATGGATGTCTGTTTGGAAGCACTAGACCTCTTCTACTATTACATACACTGCATATACTGCATACACTGCATACAGTACAATGCATACAGTACAATGTATACAATCCATACAGTACAATGTACAATACAATTTATACAATGCATACAGTACACTGCATACAGTACAATGTATACAATGCATATAGTACAATGCATCTCTAACAAAGCAAGCCTTTTCTCTGGAAAAAAAACCCCCAACTTATCTGAGTTGGTGGAAACTCCTCTGACTAAGGATCTCTGGCAAATGTAAGACATTTTATTATCAAAGTTCTTACATGTGGCACAGTTACAAGCAGAGAGAGATACAATGCCCTGTGCCATATCTGTGGGTTGATGAATAGATGCGTACGGGTTGTGTGTTTACATTGATACACAGTGGCCATATGGATTTTGTACGATTATTCTATAGTACAACAGAATATTGGGGGCTATGACCTAATCTGAATATGCAGGAAAATGTACACAGGGGACTTGCTACTTCACAAGCTGGTGGATGGGAATTCTCTGTTGATATGGAAGTCCCACTGAGGAGTTGAGCTACTGCATGTTCTTGGTTCTAAGTAGGGCAGAATAGATAGAGGGCACATACCAGTTCAGTCATGATGCTGCTCCTGTATCTCAGAGGTGGTGGTCCCAATAAGCAGTTGCAGATCACAGCTGGTACAGAAATCCTCACTCAGTGGATCTACAGACACTGTCCCCAGAGAGGACTGAGTGTGTCACACAGGTTCACGAAGAAGCTTGCAGGATATTGCAAAGAGGTCCTTCTGTATGTTACCGGACGTACATATTTCCTGCCAGCATGATGCAAGCTGTTTTGTCCTCAGAATGTGGCCATCTCTGCTTATTGCAGTGGTTGATACAAAATTACAAATGGTGGTGTACAGACGAGGCCACGATTATCCTAACGCTTGCTTTAAACTAGCTGGGTTACATTCAGGGTATGTTCTGGGCTAGTTTGAGGCACCTTTAAGGCATTTCTGCATTGACTAACGACCCATAGGATTAACACAGCAGGGGTCCCTGGCAGTCCAATTCAGTTTGAATGGGACTGCCAGGGACCCCCGCTGTTAATCTGATAGGCCATTAATCAATGCAGAAATGCTGGGGCTAGTTTAAGGCACGTTTAAGGCATGTATGCAGGCTATTCCTGGGTCTTTTTGGTGATTGCCACTGGTTTGTGTTAGAATAGTCGCAGTCTCTAATGTACAACACAATATAGTAACTGAAGCAACAAATTATAAACAAAAGGGTATCATCAGGTGCAATAACCTCCTCATATGGATTCCAAAATTAGTCCCACCCCAAAATATTCAAGAGAGAAAGGTGAGGGGAATAGGGTTTGAAAACATGGACCATGCTCATTGGCATTGCAAAAAAGTTTTATATTGTTGAAAAGAGAAATTTACAAAAATCTAGCACAGTGATTTTCAACCAGGGTTTCGCGTGCACCCCTCAGTGGTTACGTGGTCGCCAGGTGGGTGAGAGCTGGAACAGCTCTTCCATGCTGTCTCAGGCCAGGCGGCCTCCCACATAGCAGTAACCATGCGGCTCCTGAGCTCAGCAGCCACCCGGTCACTGCTATCCTTCCATTCCCTGCCAGCGCCGGAAGTTTCATCAACTTTCGGCTGACAGGAGGGAGAGGAAGGATAGGGTAAGAGTGCTCGCGTGCGCTCTCAGCGGGGGGTGGTGTGTGTGTTAGTGGAAGAGCGTGTGTGTAAGTGGGAGAGCGTGTGTGTAAGTGGGAGGGGAGAGGCTGTGTTTGTGTAAGTGAGAGGGGGAGATTGTGTGTGTAAGTGAGAGGGTGTGTGTGTAAATGAGAGGGGGAGTGTGTGTGTAAGTGGGAGGGGAGAGTGTGTGTTTGTGTAAGTGAGAGGGGGAGTGAGAGTGTGTGTGTGTAAGTGAGAAGGGGAGAGTGTGTGTGTGTAAGTGAGAGGGGGGCGATGGTTGGGGTTCCCTATAATTTCACAATCAAATTCTGGGGTTCCCTAACCAAGAAAAGGTTTAAAACCACTGACCTAGAATAATATATACATTCTCTGCTATAGGTGTCTGTGTGTGTAAGTGAGAGCGGGAGTGTGTGTAAGTAGGAGGGGAGAGTGTGTAAGTAGGAGGGGAGTGCGTGTAAGTAGGAGGGGAGTGCGTGTAAATGGGAGGGGAGAGTGGGTAGGTGTGTAAGTGAGAGGGTATATATGTTTGTAAGTGAAAGGGGGCATGTGTGTGTGTGTGTGTAGGTAGGATGGGAGTGTGTGTAAGTGAGAGGGGAGTGTGTGTGTGTGTGTGTAAGTGAGAGGGGGAGAGAGTGTGTAAGTGGGAGGGGAGTGTGTGTGGGAGGGAAGTATGTGTGTGTGTAAGTGAAAGGGGGAGTGTGTGTGTGTGTGTGAGTGGGGGAGTTCGTGTGCATGCGTGTGAGTGGGGGAGTGTGTGTGAGTGTGTGTGTGTGTAAGTGAGAGGGTTAGTGTGTGAGTGTGTGTGTGTGTGTGTGTGTGTGTGTGTGTAAGTGGGAGGGGGCAAGGGTTGGGGTTCCCTAGAATTTCACAATCAAATTCTGGGGTTCCCTAACCAAGAAAAGGTTTAAAACCACTGACCTAGAATAATATATAC